>CM065925.1:34249933-34517433 GCA_033439105.1 Magallana nippona | reverse complement strand
TGTATCAGTGTGGGTGGGAAAGTTTAAAACTATGAAGTATTTTACCCCTCTATACTACATTGACAATATTAGATGTATGTAAAAGAGAGGGAGTATTTTATTTTATGTTTGAAGTCACTAAGAAGCATGCTAAGGGCTTATAACGTAGACCTATTGCTCATGTTGTTTGCAGTTTGGTAGATCTCTCCAAGTACCGACACAATGGGACATCTACCGGTATGTGTACATTGACTTAGCACAGAGCAAACTTGCCTGACTTTTGAAGGTGAGTTAAATATCCTGGATTTCCCCCTCCATTAACACTATCAACAAGCTACATCAGTTGTTTTAAGATGTTAATTTTTGATACAGGATCCCTTTAGGATAATTTGCCAGAGTGCATCCATTGAGAAGGATGTTTATCTCAAAATTTCAGCAGCAGACTGCATTTACCTCTATAGAGGATGTTGATTCACCTTCTCTTCTCATTATAGATTGATCTGATGTTATTATCACATTAGGTATAATGTACCAAAATGTTGCAAATACATGTAATGCAAATCATTTCATCAAAATAATCAACAGCATATGTTTTATAGCTAACGATTGAATCATCAAGTATCAAACAAAAATTTTGCACTTTACATATAACTTTAATTTATTTACTATATATCAAAATTCAAAATGAAATTATTTTTTTTCTGCTTATTTAAACAAAATATATTTTGAGAGTAATTTTGTTTTTTCAATATGAAAATGATGATTCATATAGGTTGTCGTAATTCTTACCTTAGATCCACGTTCATTAAAAATAATCTCGACATCGATGATTTTTCCAAATTGCTGAAAAAGAGACACAACATCTATTAATATGACATGAACATTGACCACCCTCTTGTAACAAAAGTTAAAGTACCTCAAAAAGTCTAAGAGTAATTTACTTTACAGATATATCTTGATTCTTGATGCATGTGTGTTCTTATAATTTGGCTCATGTTTCATGCAAGTTGACAAACAAGCATTTTTGGGACCCTGATTATCACTCTGCAAGAACGAGGACTGAAGGTTTTGCTACCCCTAATTGACGATAATTCTCAAGCCGTGTCTTGCATGTGAACACATGAATCAATAGTCAAATGGTCAGAGGAAGCAGAATGAAGCAAATGACTTCCACTCATCAAGTCAAATAAATCTTATACTGCCAATAAAATGGCATCCAAAGCTATCAAAGCAGTCGAGAGGAAAGAAAGGATGAGCTGTTCCTAGCTCTAATAATCACTAAATCTCAGCAAGAACTGGTTTACAAGAAGGTTTATATGCAATTTCCAAAGTTTTCTTTATTGATTTTGCTTCCTTATAGCTGGCAAGAAGAACTTAAAACACAAAGAAAGTGTCTAACAAAACTGCAGTCATCAATTCAGTTTCTTTGATTTACTGACTTACTGTCAGTCAATAAACATGGCAATTGTTAACCCTAAGCTGACACAGAAATTGTATGTGTCTAGTCAAAAGTAGTGTAGAATGTGTTTAGTTGGACACTGTTTGATAATGGACACTCACCCCTAACAGGCTTTTAAGATCAGCCTCCCGGAAGCGGAAAGGGATATTTGACACATGAAGACGTTTTGGTCCCACGGAGTTGGGGGTGGTCGTTGTTCCTTGTTGAGCGGAGGACTGCTCAGCCTCCAAGTCTGTCTGCTGTAAAAGGGGGAAAAAATAGAAAGATTAGTTTATTGAAACCGTTTGTGTGCCATTGTCATTTGTAACGGGGACAGCAGAGGGATGCCAGACCCCAGAACATGATCCAGAAATCAATAGTTCTTCTGTCATTTACAGTGACTTCATAAAGGGGAAATTACAAGAAAAACGTCTTAGACAAAATCGTGGTTTTGTACATAAAATCAATACTAGAAACTCCCTATAATGACCATCTGATGCCCTGAGCCTTAAATCCGTGACTTGGGGACTGACAGATCTCATCTATTGTGCCATTTTTTACTGTGTAAACAATTTGTTGAAGTAGAGACAAAAGAATTAACATGGCTAGAATTTCAGTCTCTGTTCAAACTCTGCACTGATGGACTTGATAAAAATTTGGAGATTAATGAACTGATTGCATAAACATCCATTATTACTACTGCATTGTTTAGTGGCTACATTATCCATGTTAATTGATATGATAGATAAGTGCAACTGATCCTAAGAAGCAGCTAGCCCTAAGTATAATGTTTCATATATGATATAAATACTCTAAATTAGTCAATGCATTTGTCAGATAAGCTATAAAACCCCAAAGAAAAATAGGTAATTGGATAGTCGATACTCCAATGCGAAGTGTCTTTACCAGTGTTTATCGAATTACCTATTTCTTTGATTCAATATTGCTTTTAGTCATACACAATTTACAATGGTGATCTTTACATATATTGAAGAGATGACTAATTGACTATATGAATATTTAAAGAAACAGTACTACAGTATACATCAAAAAGCAATATTGAAAGAAATCTTGTTTTATGAGTGTAAATATATGAATTGGATTTGCCAAATACCCAAGCTCAAACTGGAAAACAAAAACCAAAACTTGAAAATCACAAATTCCTTATCTCAAGGCTCATGGTTACATTAATGATTTTTTTTCTTCTTTTATCTCTACTGTTTCGATCACAATATTTAATACATCTATATTTAGGGAAAAAATCCTAGTTTATAGGAAATCAGGAAATAAGCCTTGAAATTAGGAATACATGATGCACATAAAAAATAACGTAAGGTAAGAGAGAATGAGGACATCTTTAATGTTACATCTTGAGATAAAAACTTCCTGAAAGCAAGTTCTCATCTTTATTTAGAAAACTCTAAAGTGTCTTAGCAAATATTACAAGTGTTAACATGTATAATTTTCTAAGGACTTCCTCTGTTGGACTGATTTTATATCTTTATCTAGATTCTTCATTCTCTCCTCTTTTTTATTTGATTAAAAACTAAAAAAATCTCTTGTTAATATAAAACAACTAAAAAAACATCTCCCAAACACCACACACTGATATAAATGTATAAATACTGTGAGACACTGAAACCATACACTTCTCAGATATGCCAGATTTTGACACCCTCCCCCCTTTCCAAGAATCCCCACACCAGTAAACATGAGCCCCGTTTCTTATAGGTCAAACCTCCTAACAAGCTCTGGGAGAAGTGTATGGTCTCAATAGGACTCGGAGGTCCAATGTATCTGAATAATTAATATTGGTATTAGCTAATTTGTTTTTGAGATGATTTGGGATGGAAGGAGTGTGTTTATTAACATGCAGTAAGTGATGAACCTTGTTGATCCCCGCCAGCATCTCTTCATAAGGGTATGCACGTGGAAGTCCCTAAAATAAAAGTCACATAAATGTATATGTAAAACAGAGGGGGAAGAGAGAGAAAAAAATAACACCCTTACCACTTACAACACAATGAAGTTCTTGAGAAACTTCAAAGATGCTACAGAGAGAAGGGCCTTTGATTAGGGGGAGAATGCATAATGGCAATTTTGAGAATTGTGTAAAAATAAAATAAGAGTGACACACTAGAGACTTTTCATCTAGCGAGAGAGAGCTTTTAAATGGCTCTCTGTGTCTGAATCTGTCTCTCCTCATCAGGCCTCTCTGTGCGGCTGTGTTTGGGCTACGTTTCATGTGAAGTGACTCACTACAAACACACACACTGCCGCACACCTAGCCTGCTATCTTCTTGGCATAGATTCTTCCTAGTATCAGGAATCTCTCTTCCTCTCCCTCTCTCCCAGTGAGAAACAAACACTGCATAGTTTACACATTACTTTACAGGGATCATTCCTTTTTATATCCAAAGCCAACATTTCAGGAATGTAATAGCTTCCAATTAATTACAGTTACTAAACTAAAGATACTTTTATCACAGAACAGTTAAATAAATTACTGGACATCTTTTGATGTTTTTCAGTGACTGTTTCAACTCTTTCATTCACAAGCATTAACAGACTGAGTATAGCAAGAATGCAGTCAACCATTACAGAGATATCCTGAAGATGGAATATATAGGGGGATGATGGCAAAATGCTGGATGATTCTTAGGCTATTACATCAATATAATTAGACTTTAGATCTGTGATAGTGTCAGACATTGCCCAAGTAAATCCAAACTGTATTACAAAAAAGCAATCAATATTCTGCTTCCTAGCCTTTGATTTTAAACATTCAGTTACAAATTGAGCATTCTACTACACAGAAAAAAATATGACCACTGAGAATATGAGAAGAGTATACACTTTATAACTTAATTAATATCAAAGAATGTGAACAAAATTAATAACCAAACAGAAAATCAATACCAGACTTTCTATAACAGAGTGAAGAAACTATCACAGATGTACAGCACATCACATGCTAAAAGACTATTTTGAGCAGCGTGAATGCCTGAAACCTAAAACATCCCACGGATATTCTGTTAATGAGTTTCATAAAGAACCCACACAGAATCCAAATACACATATATATTCGACTAGACTGGTGGCCAGGCAAACTCATTCCAGCTCATGCCTAGAAAATAAAAGAGTTGAAACGTACACTGTGGCTTCCCGGTCTTACCGTCTGCTGTTCCACACCACCATTGGCGGCGACTGTGGTGGTGGGGTAGGTGGCAGAGTCTGCTTTGAATGTGGCTGCCTGTTCAGCGGAGGCCGCCACTGAGACGGGCTGACTAGTGACCACCACTTGCTGGGGGTGGCCGTATTCATCTATCCCCGTCTGTGCCGCATACGGGTATGCAGATGTCATTTGATTCTGCACCATGTGCTGTAAGAGAAAAAGAATAAATAACATAACTGTTTTTGTAATGGGTAAAAACACTCACCGACATATTAGCACAAGCAATAAACACAGAACTGAAATACCATGTCAGGGTCCGCCATTAATGACAAAATACTGTACACCACGCCAAACAAAAGCTCATGCCTTCCTCAACGAAGTCACAAGTACTCACTTCCTTCCTACTTGATTTGATCCTTTTCCAAGCTTCAACAACCAGTTATAACATTGATGTAGCTGTATATTTGTGCGTGTGTGTATGGAGCCTAAATACAGCTACCACACCAAATTTAGACCAACTCTGAAAATTATGGATGTCAATTTGCGACAGGAAATTGAGTCTGGGTGCAAGTTAAACCCCTCACATTGTTTTATGTCGCACTGTCGTTCTGTGACAGTTTGGGTTTTGGTGTTTAACAAGTCTGATGACAGATGTCAAAGTCTAGACCAAATGAATTATCCGATTCTCATTTGGATGAAAAAAAATGGACGCCAATGCCTATACCTATTTTCAGTATTTCTTTTATTGAATACTTATATTTCTATTTACAAATCAGCTAAATGTATCACAATATCCCTTGAAAATTTCATAACCAAACCAGATGAATTTCAGACAATTTCAGGCTAATTGCAACACAATATTACTGTACTAAAAATCAATGTTTCATTAGACTGCTTTTACCAAAAGTATTGCCCTAAGGCTCAGAAGTAGTTTCCTATAAACATCACATATGTTGTAAAATCAACAACTGATGCAGAATGCTGGAATCATGCCGAAAGGAAATAGGCCACAGAAATAAAAGCAAATAACAAATCCCAATGAAAAAACATATGGCTGTTCCACTCAGAAACACTATTAAACCAAAATTTAAAAATAAATAAACCATGACGACTACAAATCTCCAACCTTTTTGTCCAAAGAGTTGAGAATTGGCAATTTCCCCCTTATCTCTGCCATATTACGATGTAACAACACAGGCACCATGGTAAGGAATGATCAATTTTAGGCCTTGCAGAGAGCCTCATGGGTAACAATTGAATTAGCATTCTTTCCCTTTCCGAATAACACCCTCTGTAGCAAAAATCTGCCATACAGTTTCTGAACAGTTTAGGCAATAGACAAAGAGATCCCCCATGACTAATCAGTTAGCTCCAACGCTGCACTTGTAAATTTATTGTGCTCCAGTTATATTCATGCATGGTTAAACCAGTGTGGAAAATTAAAACAATAAAAAAAAGTTATTACATCATTAAATCAGCCTTAAATAACATGATTTTTTTTTTTAAAGTTACCTGAAAAGCCACTGGAGCTCGAATCATGGCAGATCCTAGCACCATCTTGTTTGTGTACAATATCTCTCTCTCTCTCACCAGAAAATCTCAACAATACACAAGCACAAAGCACATCTATACAACAACAGCTGCAACCCACTCAGTATTCACAAAAGAAGTCACAAAGTGATGATGAAAATGCCAGCAGGAGCATTAATGAGAGTATTCCTCTTGTTGGAGACTACTGGCAGAGAGTGTGATTCGATGGTAAATGATGTCAATTATTGACCAGCTGAAGATGGACCACTGTCAATGTACTGTGAGAGGGTGTGTGTGTGTATATATATGTGTCTGTGTGTATAATACAGGCAGACATGATATAACCAGATGTGACACCTACTTCCTCTGAACCCTCACTGTTAATCCCCTCTAGTCAATAAACTAGGCTATATGCCTAGGGTGGGGGGGGGAGTCATCCCACTGGGATACAAGCCTTTGTGTGCATATACACACATGTGGCATAATAAACATGGAAAGGAGGGGTATTTAGATAATTGCAGTGTGAAACTGCTGGCTATTATAAACAAGTACTTGAATATTTCCTCAATACCCTCATTCATAAAATCAACTGAATTATTTAAGATACATAGAAGTAAATAATTCCAATTCCAATAGGTAGACTATATACTCATTTCATATATCAAATTACTGATGGAGAAAATCAAATCGATTCCTATTCAATTTACATTTTCCCCTGAGAAAATGCTTTCTATTAGCAAGTCAATTTATTATGCCTATATGCATTTACAGGGAACAAAGGAAAGATTTTGTTTGAAACATCTAAAAATAGATTAAGAAGGAAGGAGGGTGTATTAAACTCACTTCCTCTTGGACAGTAAAAGTAAACAGATTGCTAACATAACACAGGTTTTTTCCTACTCTTAACATTTCTAATTCCCTGTGTGTGAAAATTCCAATAGATTTCCATGACAACCGGCTTATCAGCTCTGAATGGTAGATTCCTCATTGAGACTTGTACATTACTCAAGGAAGACATTTTTTTCCCTTATCTTATGCCAAAACGTGATGATACATATCTAAACCATTTTTTTTTTACTAACTATCATTATAGGCAAATGAAAATGAGGTACTATAGTATTATTAATTTTCAAAAGCTATATAATTTTCAGACATCTACAAAACAAGCTACCGGTACAAATATAAATTTACCATGTTCAAGAATTGTAAATCCTGCACAGAACTGGCAGAAGCTCCCATAGAATGCACTGGCAACCACATTTTGATCATGTACTTGTAACTGTACAAAATGATACTCCCAGTTGAGCGTTATCTACATTATACGGGCATTAGATCCAATTTGTATAAACCATGAAAGGTTAAATATAATACTCTCATTTCATGCACAAATTAGGGTTATAGTACAGATAAATTGATTTTCTAATTAACTGTAGCCTAAAAGTATGTATACCTACAGTGACAAACTTGCTAAACATAAAAACTTGCCCATCAAGAGCACAGCTGGCCCACATAACATTTCATGATTAATTTTTACACTAAATTTCATTATGTTCCACCATTTTTAAACAAACATAAATGACACAGTTTACAAATATTCCCCAAACCACATTAATATACAGAAAATGGTATTACCAAAGCTTTGGTCAAAGGTGCTCCTGGCCACATCATGGGATTCATGTTTAAATAAATCTCTTAAAACTTTTTCTCTTGGAAATCACACCATCCAAAATGGCGGTGTGTTATCAAAAACTGATGTAAAGGGAACAAATGTGCCAGCATCTGGTGTAAATTAAGCCCCATCTTGTCTATGGGGGTCATATGGTATCTACCAACATCCATTGGTTAACAGCAGGTTCCAAACTTGGATTTGGAGCCGTCTAAGATAAGGGGTAACAGGGAGGCTGTGTGAATGATTTCGGTGAAAAAAAATCTCACATAAAAAGTCAACAAAGTTTATGCAAACTCATTTTAAAAAGATTCTCATGAATATAAATCTTCATAAAAAAAAGCCAAGTGATTTATGATATGTTCAAAATGATAACATTCCACCATCATAATATCTGTGATTTTAATTGCTAGAGTAATGAAACCTGAAATTTTGAGAGCTGTATCAGGAGTTGGACATTTAAAACATACCCAAACTTCTTCATTGATGGATTCCCAGTCATTTATGATAGAGGCAAAAACCTTTTGTCCTGATTCAAAAACAGGATACATTTTCTTTGTGATTTTACCAATTTACCAAAATATGAAATAGCAGACGGCATCATTGTCAAAGATGAAACTTACAACATGCCAATCAAAGATTCAGCTGCAGTAATCAACAAATGCTATGTACATGTAAGTTGCATGTAAACTGCTGATGCTGCAGAGTAAGGGAAATAACTCTGATTTCACAATTTCATCTTTTTTCTAGTTTCCATAGTAATACAGCAATTTCATGGCATCTAAAAAATCTGACAATACTTTAAGCATATACTACTACATATTTTTTACAGCATATAGAGTTTCAAGGTATATTACTCTTTCAAACATCTGGGAGATCAAAAGCTTTGATAGATTGAAGTCTGATATATACCCTGAATCGCAGGGGCCATCTTTGAGTCAATGCTTGCAATTATAAGCACATTTCACGGATCAACAGAAGAGCAAGGCAGATTGGAGATTTAATTTGATTTCCTTCCTGAGACATTAACCCTTTAAAGCTGACAGCACATTGTGCATGTCAGACATAACTGTGTTGGTAGTGGGGTACTATCCTCAAACCAGGTATTTAAAGGTACCCCGACACCTTTAATCTTCAGGAAACAAGACAAGAGAGTAGATGAAGGCATTAAAAATGTACAAGTCAAAAGTAAACAAACAAGGGCTGGAGTCAACCCTCCATTCAATCACTTTCCTGTGGACCAGCAATAAAAATTTTTACAACATAGATAACACTTCCCATTTCTAAAACTTTATGAAATTTGGCCATCAAAGGAATATTTATAATGGCCCCTTTTGGTGTTAATCAGGAGTTGGGAGTCTTAATCTTTTCAAACTGTTACCAGCACCTGACCTCAGGGAAAGGCTTGTCACCTGCTAGATATCTCTTTAATGTACAACATGCTGGAAGACAGGGGATAACTTACTAACTTACATGGCTCTTTATAGACATACACCCTCTAGGGGTTTTTATCTATCATTCGTTAACCTTGGTAGCTGTTTAGATGTTAGGTCAAAAGCGTTTTCGGTACAGAAACATGCTCAAAGGGAGACAAATGCAGTCAGCAACACAAAAGGAAAAATAGGAAAATCAATAGATTTCATTTCTGTGATTTATAACCAGCTCCCATCTATTGATTTTGCAGTAAATTACACATAAAAAATGGCCCTGAAAGTGAATCCAACATAGCATAACGTAATGAGAGGAGACTACAGATGATGTAAACAAGACCTAAATGTCGATTGTAATAGATTATTATTAAAAAAATTTGCATATATACTCACAGGTGCAATGAGTTGTGTTGTCAATAACATTCCACCGCTAGGAGGAAGATATTATAATGAGATACATGTAGTACATCTGTTCACAGCCAAACACAAAAGTCACTAATTGATTGGATTCACACACTTGCAAACACACACACTCAGGTGAGAAAAATCCAGGTAAGAGCCAAGGGTAATCACATTTGTCTTTCTCGTGAAAAACAGAAATCAACAACCGTCCATAAACAAAGCAAGCCGAGTTTGACGTCCCCTCATGGAGACAGTTTCACCATCATGAGAATTAATCTAGGCGCACAACATGTGCTAGGCCCCTTCTTATCATAGCTCCTCCGTAATGGTCATTTAAAACTCCTCCTATATAATCACTTGGTCATATAGATAAAGGTTGACATTGTGACGAGGCATAACTAAGAGTCGAGCAGAGAGAATTTTTCTTCCGAGAGCAAGCACAGTCCAAGGGAGTAGAAAAACCTGCCTAGTTTAACCTGGAGTGTCTAGATGGTAATGAGACACGGGTCAAGAGCTATCACAATTCCCTCGAATACCTGGAGCGCAGGCAGGCTTTGTGACGCTATATTGTTAAACAATGACAGAGAACATGGCCATCTCTCTCATTGCTTGTCTATTACGCACTCTAACGCTTTAATTTTAAATTGATTACCTGGACTTTCTCGAAGCACATTGATATTGGGCTTTGGGTTTTTAACCTGGGACAAAACTGACAGCTGGGATCAACTTTCATAATGTTAAAATAACAATCACATCATGTCTTGCAGATGAAAAAGGAGAAAGTCTTGTGAATGATTAGACCCAAAGATTAGATCAATTTACAAATCCAGAGCTTCAGGTTTTGAGTTTAAATCTTTCTTAACTTTTGCAATTTCTGGCCTTTAACACCCTAAGCTGTTAATGGCATTATATTTGAAAAGATAACCATGATTTATTGGTGTTGTTCCCCAGCAGGAATTTTAAATTTCACAAATGAACAACTTACCATTTTCCCTCTGTTTTTTCTTCCCAAGAGATCAAGGAAATCCTGTTTCTAATTCTGATATACACAGCAACACCAGCTAAAAACTCCAGCACAAATATATACAGACAGCATCAAAAAATAAACCTTTGGACTCGAACACAGAGCATGTCAAGTTTTGTAGCAAATACTCTATCCTTGGTCACTTCAGAGCACTTGTGCCTAAATAATGAATTAGCAGGACTTAGACGAATGTGACAAACTGTTGTGACAGCACATTATTTTTGTGGCCATCTCAAAGTCATGAAACTTATCCCTAAGCAAGAGTTAAATGAATTATGGGAGTACCAAACCAGCTAGTAGCCAGGTAGTTACTGAGCCCCAGGCCCCACATCTATCAACAGGGTGGTGTGTGATGTGGCGTTACGTGGCCCCTGGACTGCTCTCTCCTGCTCATTATAACATTACTCCTTGGGATTAGCTTAGCAAATCAAGGTGACTAATGAATACCTGATCAGTTTAATTTGTTTGGTATTAATAAAATTCTAATTAACTTCTCACAGGATCCTCATTTTTTTTCTTTTAATTATATTTCATATCTCATAGATTTGTTTGGAATATCAGTAAATTTTGAGATTTTTCCATCATTAAAAGAAGATTATTTTTTAACCTTTTTCTTGACCTTTTCTGCAGAAGAATGTAGAATGTTTATTACAAACTGGTATCATTAATTAATATAAGATTCATAATACCCTGTTAAGAAAGAATGATGAAAGCATGGGGGGGGGGGGGGGGGGGGGGGGGGGGGGGGGGGGGAGAGAGGAGAGGAGAGGAGAGAGAGAGAGAGAGCAATAACTTTGCACTTGTCAGAACTGTATGTAAAAAATTACAGTACAAGGACATTTATCTCATTTCATTGTTTTGTCTAATTAAAGATTATGTATTCACTAGTTGTCTGGACATATTTTTGTAAGTAATACAAGATATACATCCAATGAAACACAATCCACACATTAAGAATGAACGGTGTAGATGATCTATTGATACACATGCATGCACATTGTTGTTCCTAGTTCAAATGCTCATTAAATACTAGGATATTTAACTGAATAATGATAATGATAAAGGACAGATTAAATTATTTTGTCTGCACAATTGTGAATCAAAATTTACAAA
This sequence comes from Magallana nippona, assembly GCA_033439105.1. Lineage (NCBI taxonomy): Eukaryota > Metazoa > Mollusca > Bivalvia > Ostreida > Ostreidae > Magallana > Magallana nippona. The sequence continues at coordinate 34,505,676 of CM065925.1, read as the reverse complement.
TTTAAAGATAATTATTTTGAAAACTTTTTTGGCAATACTGGGGTGATTGACAGGAATATTTTGGGATTTTTGAAGCCATCTTATTTTTATTACTGTCTTTTTTCCATGGAATGGTTTTCTTTCACAAAAATCCAATTCTATCTCCTTGAATAACATACAATATGTTGTAAACAGATTGTGACCTATATAATACATGTCTTTAGGGTCAAGATGTTCAGCTTGGTTACCTACAAAAATTACTATGACCTATGCAGTTTCCAATTCAATCCACTGCCCAAGGGAAAATCCAACCTTGACTTGAAAAATATGTAACATTTGAAACACTTGAATACACTTCAAACCCCCTAGTGCATGATTCAATTTAGAAAAATACTTTCATTGTTGGGGCTATGACTTATTATGCACTTATTTAATTTTATATATGAAAACAAAAACCTGTTTGTTTTTATCGAGTTTCGATCAGTCAAGATATTCCAAGCTAGCAAGAAATGACATGAAAAAATTTGCATACAAAGCTATGAAATTGAATCGCAAGGCAGGAGAACAAAGCCCCAGGTTGTATGATTTATCGTTTCCAACTTAATTAATCTACCCGGAGCTTGGCAGAGTTTAGATCAGGTACCCTGGCATGGCCCGTTTTTTCCCCAAATGTGTCCATACCCCTCGCATTACTCATTATCAATGCCGAGATCTAACAAAAGCCCAGGCACCAGTAAAAATAACATTGAAATAGAGTCATCCATCCGTGAGCAATATAGCACTATTTGATCCTTGTAATTGTTACAAATAAAGTGCACATGAACAATTCACGATTTATGAAATGGAGACTGAACAAGGTTTGAGTGGTGTTTGCATTTGATCAATTAAAAACAATATTCAATTCAGGTGATGCTATAATGCCCCGGTTTTTAAATGGACCCAGCCCTAATATTAATGCTCAGCTCCTCAAATTTCAGCTTTGTTAAAGGCATGTGTAACTGATACAGTACAAGTGAAAATATTTCTCATAGTGTCATTCAGTGTTTTATATTTTCTCTTCTTATTTATTCCTTTCATTTTAACATAGAGGGGAGATATGGTTGAATTACATTGTATAAACCAATATTAAACCCATGCAAAGTTCAAAAAACACCAATGTGCAAGATGATAATCAATAGCCATTAATTATCTTCAGGAAGTAATGGTGCTCAGAGATAAAAGTGATTTAATCTAGTGATGAAGTCATCGTATTTGATGAAAGAGAAATTTGACAGCAGTTTCTTCTAATTCTTCCTAAAGATGCTGAGCCTGTTAGTCCTACAAAAGGCTTTATTTGGCCCTCTATCCATTATATTCAGTAAGCTTTTTCTTTTTTTTTCAAGCAGCCTCCCTTCCTTTGAAATCAGTGATCTGAAGTGTTTAGTGATGCCTGGTAACAAAAGCATGTCAGATGACATACAAGTGTTTGTTAGTCAGACTTTGCACTAGTGACTTACTTGCAACTATCAATTATAATGACAATGTCTGAGTTTTCTCCTGCCAACAAAAGGGCAATTGTTTAATTGCAAAAAGTTAAACTTGGAAAGCTTTCAACAAAAGGTCAATTCTATGAAAAGAATTTAGCATCTATGCTGCAGCAAATGCTTATAAACTTTGAGAGTATACAATGACAGATTATCTATTACCACAAACAAAATATTGTCACATGGAGTCATAATCTCTAATCTGATTATTGGAAAATTTTCTTAATTTTGGGAAAAGCTGCACAATAATAAAAGTGACTTTGACAGTCCTTGCCTCAAATATACAATGAGTTGTATAAACAGCCTAATAAATGTTGAAAATCAACCAACAATAGCTTGGTAATCTTGTTTGTTTGGGGGATAGCAAGTGTGGTATGTGATTTGTGTATATAATGAAGCGTGGTAGGATTATTTGGGATAAAGACCAACTTGTTGACTGAATTAAACTATCTGGCTAATCTGTTGTGTATCCTGCCAGTCCATACAAACAACACAAGGCTTTATTTTATTTCAACAAATAAATCTTTGTTCAACAAATTTCGATAATTAAATATCATTCAGAATTTGTCCATACATGCTTTTAAGACAATGCATTCTATTTTCTATTGCTGACCACACTGATATTTATCATCAACCCCCAAACCAAACTCCAACCCCCCCCCCCCCCCAAAAAAAAATAAAAATAAAAAATTATTAACATTGTTTAAAAAAGGTTTGTATCTGGAGAAAGCAACCAACATTTGAAAATCATGGAAAATGACTACTAGTATATGCAGTGTTGATAAAGGCTTGAAATTTGAAAATCTTGAAATAGGACTATCTAATATCACTTTCATTCGCCCATTAATATCCTGTTAAAGTCAATTTGCATATTTGAATACCGATAACCCCTATACCTCTCCTGAACTCCAATATTTGCATTTTATCTACCACATTCATAAACATGTATCAAGTGGTTTAAAGATTAGATAAAATGTCAATCCACAACATTAAGACATTACTTAAAGACACCTAAATGACAGAAACTAATGCCGGGAAGACAAATACCTCGGGGATACTTCTGGTTTGGATATCAACTGGTCATAAAGAAAAGAATGAATCGATACTCTCAAAACAAAGCCCTCTTCACTGGAGACGAGAAACGGACAATTCATAAATCACATACCATGGACTTAGATTTCTTCTGATCAATAACAATTATGTCCAAACTTGTACCGTAGTAGTACCGTGCAAACCATTGCATTTCTAGTCTTCCTATTTTCCAACCGACCAGTTATCAGGCTATTATTTCCCCCGAAATACCGTCCTAACTTCCCATTTATAGTTCAATGTTTTTACCTTCTGATAACAAACTCCTACCCAGTTTGTACTAAAACTTGCCCATTAATGTTTGCCTGGACTATTTAATTATTATGTTCTGTACTGTGGTGTGTTTAGATGGTAGAATTTTGGCCCCAAGCACCTGCACAATTTAGGGCAATTTACATTTGTAACCCTGGCCTGCGCTGGAGAGCAGAGCTTGGTGACACTTGAATGTACTAGCAAAACACTCCAGGTTGCACTTTAAAATATAAGTTAGAAGAACAAATTTTCATTAATTTATTGACCTGACTTGATATAAATCTTGAGTCACATTATGTAGAGCCTCTTATAGCTCGTCCTGTATATTAGGCAGAATTGCCCGTAGGTACGAAAAACACTGGTGATATTACTTACATCAAATCCTTATCAATATTCATAAGAAAAACAGGAAATTGACATATATGTATTGTGAATTTGTTAGGGACTATATAACAAAGTGTTGTTAAGGGAATATTTTTCTGTTGTGCAATGGTTCCTATCACTCAGGGCATTAGGCCCATTTAATAAGTGTTCTTGGAGACAAACACCTTTGCAAGACCGATAGCATCTGTCTTGTTTTACAGGTACTTAAAACCAAAAGGCCTTTCTTGTTTAGTTTGTCGACTACATTTTCCACGCAATTACACATACACACCCATGGTTAAGTGTGCACCACACTACACACTTAAGACATGACCCTGTCGTGTCGCTTGTTAACTGCCACAGTCAGGAAGTTGACGCAGACTAAATATACACACAAAACACGTATTCTCAATTTACATGTGAGAAAAAAAAACCAACTCTGACAATGAAATTTCCTGATTGACTTATATAATCTACAAGAAAAAAAATATATCCATCATGCATATTTGCTACAAAGTGTGTTTTCCTAGCAAATAAATGTGCATCCATATTAGCAAACAAATAAAAATGAAGGGAAAAAAAAGAAGAGATGACTTAAGTGTAAAATGTCACGTAAACTTACACACTTGCCATCAAACATGTTTAAGAATAATCATTAAAGTGCAATGTCTGAACATTTTTTTTTTTTACTTTACTTGATAAAAAATTCATGTTTCTTTGTCTGGGAAAATAATAGTTATTACGGCACCTTAGTGCTACCACAAAAAATATTATCTACATTACCAAATTTTTATTTGTGCATGCAACATGTTTTGCAAGCAACAAAACAAAAGGCAGCCAAGGTACCCTTCTTCCGTGAGACATTTATGGGTAACAAGAACAGTACTGAAACAAGTTGCTAGCCTAAAAATGTGACTTTAATTAGGGATGTTCACAGCAAAAGTCATTTATCTGGTTATAAATTTTTGGAACAGGAATAGTCAGGGGACATCCATGTCTGTAGTACATTAGTGCTAAAATCAATAACCCTGAAACTAAACCTTGAATTATTAATTACTGTTTTTGATCATATGGGTACACATGAATGAGAATTTACAGAAATTTTCTGTTCCAACTTTTCGTTTGTATGTTCAATTCCGAAACATCCAAGAAAACAGGAAAAGCTAAAAAATTAAATGAAAGCAAGAGTTTTTTCTTCCTTTTATCTAAAATTAGCTCCAATTTTTCAAGAAAGCCACAAAGACTGACTATTAATATTTAATCTTGTAAAGAAGGGTCTAGGAAGACTGCGAGGTTTCCTAGCAGAAAGAATTTAAAGTATACTTGTTACAATGTAGATCTAGATCACACACACCTACAGGGAAATAGAGCAGTGTTAATGTTCAAGTCATGATGGCAACCACATGCATGCTTAAAATATTCCAACTTAAATATATCAATTCCATGCAATAAATGAATCAAACAATACTCAGAATAGTTTTTTTAGTAGGCAATCATCAGTACTTCATTCAAACTATACACAAATACTAAGTTTTGCAGACCAGAATTTCGGGAGTACAGAAACCCCTGTATTCTGAAAAGACAGGGAAATAGGCGTATTTGATTTCTGCATATGATATTAATTTACCGGCCATGCTTCATACACATATCATAATGGTTATTCAAACACATACATCATAACAAGTGATTTATTTTTTTTTTTGGCAAAAAAATAAGAATACAGAGGTTTTGATGCATGCTTGTTTATGAGATGCAGTTCTTGAGTGAACACTTTCCAAATGTATTTTTTTTGGTCAACTACAATGCATTGCTTTTTCTTACCAAAGGTTGTCATTATAGTCAATAGTCCTGAAATTTTAAAAAAGTTTGAGATATGCTTTCAGTAAATGGATAATTTAGTCATGCAGATGTCATATCATTCAACGCAGAAATGTATATAAAGGAAGATCCACGTATCAATTATCGGTATATATGATCAATCAGGGTTTTAAACATGCTACAAAGAAATTTGTTTCAAAAGTTATACAGTCAAGACAATTACAGAAGACAAACATCAGAGGAAATATCGGTAATCCTACAGTTGGATCTAGTACCTGTCAAATTTAAGACAAGCACCTGCTGAGAGAGAGAAATGTCACAAAGGCTGTTGCTTTTCACCTACAGGGCAATTTTGAATGGCAACAATACCTCTCCGCTATTGGCATTAGCATATTTCTATTTTTTCAGAACATTCTTTTTAGGAAATCTTTTATTTCATTTAAAGACTTTTCGTTATCACCACATGTCATAGAAAAATTTAGCAATTTCCTCAATATTTCAAGGTTAAAATTTTGAAGGGAAGTAAAATTTTAGACGCGACAGATATATGGAATTCTGTGTGCAATTTCCTTCCTTGAATTAAAACTTTATTTTCGACTTATTAAGATCAATCATACACGTATGATTCTTCTACTGTCGTGTGTAACACACGTGCTCTTTTTGTTTACACGAAACGCAGCATATGACAGATGGCTCTTTAATGGGACCTGAACATTTTTATCGATTCTTACCTCAACATGACCTTCATTTTCTTTGTTCTCTTCGTATGTACTTCCAGAAATCTGTGTCACTGATGGACCAACTTTCCCTTGATAGTCTGTTTTGATGTTACTCATGAACATATTCATATCGAGAATAGGAACCGTGACTTGTGTGGCTACCTCCGCCATGTTGGACTGTCAACGCAAAAATCACGCTTCAGAGGTTTCCCGAGATGACACTTGATGGCTTGTGTGAAAATACGTTTACTCGCTATAAAACAGAGAGCTTTAAAGTGGTATACTAAACTTAGCGTTCATTGTAGTCAATTCTCTTTTTCCGGCCTTTTACATCCGCTGCAACCTTCCTGTTTTCAAATAACCCTCCGTTCGCAGAGTTCACATGAGTCAGCTGCTGCTGAGTCCTCTCTCTGTTTATAATCTGACAGCGCGCCCTCTGGTGACGTACTGGTCAAAAACTGAAAAAGTTTTCGCTGGAAATGAGTTTGAACATAAAATACACGTGTAAGTTCGCTTGCTGATGCATTAAAGTTTTTTTTAAAACTAATTAAAAAGTGAACAATGAATGATTGTGATTCTTAAAAGCAATAATCTTTCGCGCGGGAAATTTCATTACATTATCGGTGCACAAAGGGCATACATGTATACCCCCTCCTACCCCTTTCTCAAACTACTCACTGTAAACTAATTTTGTTACATTATAACACATATACCTTCTGTGTTGGTAAACCCTTCAGTTAAAGTTGTCAGATCCACAATGCAGTCACACAATACACACCTAGATAAAGTCGGAACTTGAATATGTAATCAGACAGCAGAAAAAACGTCGTATTTCATGCCCGTGAACCATACAAAAAGAGGTGTCAAATTCACAGTGCATATAGAGATCTACATAACAGTTAAAAGGAACGATTTTTTTTCCTTTTTTATTTCTATATGCCATGAACCTTACAGATGGTTAAAATGAATGCATACTGATTCACCTTTGTAAAATTCGTTTTAGTGTATTAATTAAAAAGAGCCCGTGTATACGATAGGGGGTGTATATCTATGGCCAATTTCGACCAAGTGCTAATCCTGAATTACTATACATTGCAAATTATATGTACTGTCTGCTGCAATCTGAAAATTATCTGAGAATGTTTAGGTTCAACATATTTTTTCTTCACTTTTGAGAGCGCCTGACTAAGTAATAAATGCTATGTTACTTATTTTCAGTCTTTAGATCTTCATATATTTAATAATTTAACAACTGAATAACAGAGAGAGAGAGAGAGAGAGAGAGAGAGAGAGAGAGAGAGAGAGAGAGAGGGGTGCCATTAAATTCTTCCAAACGTTGCGATATCGTGAACATCTTTATAAATTGTATCAATATCATATATATATAAATAGGGTCGTGCATTTCGACGCATGCACATGCCTTATTCTGCTGGATGTTTGCTAACAACCCGGTGGGTTAACTTTGTGAATGACTCTATATGATCGATTACTGTTTAAGTATGTTGGATCATGGGTGCCTCTCACTGGGTTGAGAAGTCTGGAAGAACAGGCGATTTTAAAAGCCGTTGGAGATATTATCTAAAATATACAATCGAACAGATTCACTTAGCACTTGTTTTTTAACCGATGAAACCTTGAACGATTTGTATGTCTTTCTCTGTGGTAAATGTCTCTTTCTACCCCTTTAAAGGGGTGGGCATATGACTTGGAGAGGAACTCAAAATAATATTTACGTATTTGAGAAGACGTTTGCCACATTGCTTAAGAAAAATTTCCGATATATGTTAAACTGTTTGCGCTGAAATACTATCGCTTCACAAGTAATCTTCACGAATAATTAAGCTATATATAAATTAGATTAATTATTAATCAATCCGAATTTTGAAGTTGAACAACTTCATTTTTTTAAAAACCATAGTAATATACGTATAATCATTTTGGCGATTTTTAGTGTCACGCGTACGGTCATTAGTCAATTATTGCAACCCCACCTCTGTCGTTAATTTAGGTCAAACAAAGCATCATCAAAAGCTTTGATAAAATCCTTATCACACACTACATTAAAATAATCAGAAAAACATTAAAAAAAATATCACGAAGATAGAACTACACGAAATCAAAGCAAATATTTACATTTCATTGTTGTATTATGCATATCCTGTTGTTCTAATTGCCACAATATCGCTCTTCCCTGCACGTGATACTGACAAATAACCACCTCACGATTACGTTGGGTTTTATCTGCCTAATATTTCCGCACCCCACCGCTTTTACACACCACGCGCCGGGTACATATACCCGAAATAATACAGAGAGACTCGGTCGTGCAATCAGGGAAATCAAATACATTAAAATAACACTTAACTCGCGTGATATATCCGCTGGTTTCACAATCATAAGGATAACAAAATATTTGATATTTGCTTTTGAAAGAAAAAGTCATTTACATAATGAAAGCCCCCATCATCCGGATTGCCTTCGCCCAAATAATACCTTTCTAAAACAAACACACAGGGGTTTAAACGGCTTTTTTCAAAATGAGAAATATATATGGTGTGTCAATATATTCCTGGTGTGTACTTGTGAAGGTTTATGAAATGGCCGTAGAGTTTTCTTATGTTTGCAGATAGATTTCAGCTCTATGAATGCGCGGTTCTACAAGGAAAACACTTGGGAGGAAATAGCTGTAATGAAAAGCCAAAATATATATCAAAATTTTCAAAGTGTGTAATTACTTAAATGTAAACACGCTGATCCTTGCAATATATTCATTCAATACAATAGGACATAAATGTCAAAATCTCGCACGTGTTATAATTTGTTTTTTATGTGTATTTTATTATAAATGTAATACATGTATATGCAAAATTTATAAGTGCTGCACAGAGATTATTTTGGTATAAAGCCATAAAAATACTCTGGAGAGTCTACAGAGAATTATGCCACAACAGACAGACAGACAGAGAGAGAGAGAGAGAGAGAGAGAGAGAGAGAGAGAGAGAGATACCAATTAATTCTTTCTACACAACAAGCTCAAGGAAAACACATGATTACGGCTAACTATATCATTGATTTCTGAGTGTGTAATACAAGCTTTTAATTGCAGCCACCGGCACATGACCCGCAGCATCTAGACAAGCCATTAGATCCACCCATGTTTTGACCCAGACGACTTACTTAATTCCTCCAAAGTAATATAATTCCGCATATCGATCCTAGCATGTCCAATGATCACAAAAACAATTAAGGGATGGAATTATCCGTAAATCGCGCGCTGAGGAGAATTAAAAAAATTTACAAGTCGTATTAATCAAGAAGATGAGAAAACACACGGGGGAACCGTATCGATCGAAATCTCAGCTATCCGTCTTTATGACGTTGGGTCGATATAATCCGAGGGAAAATGTTCTCATTACATGTACAAAAACAATGAATCATTGCATAAAGTGCGAGAGGGGAATAGATGATCAAAAAATGTGAAATATAAAATATTGGTTTCTTAGTATACGACGCAACGTCCGGGGAGGGGGGGGGGGGGGCGGTTCTGTTAATCTGCGAATTAAATAGCAAATTCAGTTAAAGGTAGAAGTCTCACTAGAGACTCTGACAAAAAGCTCCACTTAAACTATAAAAGTCAATTTAATAACTCAATAAAATTTGAGAAAAATAATCAAAATTTTCAAGTGCATGGTTAAAAAGATTGCGTGGAATACAAAACAAATTAATTTTGGGAAGTCGACTATTTTTTGTATTTTGTTTTTAAACAAAGAGACCATTTTATACACCCGCATATATACCGCACTTAGACACACACGAAACCGTGCACAATCGAGGCAGATTGGACGCCAAATTAATGTAGAAATCTTATCCCACTGCTGAAACCCTGACTGGGTGATTGCACTCCGCAATATAATTAAACCCACCCGGTAAATGTCATCCCAAGTTCATATCTCTCAGTAATATTAGGACCATAAACTCCCTACGGTTACAGATATCGCATTACCTTCCACTCCGCGGCTAATGGGCCAATTTCCTCAAGAGAGATAACTCCTAACTAACCTAATGCAGTACTTCGATTATATATAGGATATCCGAGCAAGATTTTAATCAAAACACGACAACTGCATTTTATACCAGTCTGTAATTGTTGCAATAAACAATATCTTTAAATAATACATGTACAGTTTTTATATTACAATTTTCTCACATGCTTATACATCACTGCTTGGCTGCTAATCAAATAAAAACAAATTCTAAGCAAGATGAAAATCACTTTGATTTTAGGTGTGTATTCCAAATTGAACACAACAAATGTCACAAGAAATGTAAGAAAAGTAAGAAAAATTTATAAGCTTGAAGAAATCAACAGAAAAAAAACAATTATAAACTAACGATTAAAATAAGAAATAAATGCCATCATAATGGGACACAAAATACTTGATTTAACACAGGAAAACTATATGTATACAGATTATACCATCTCACCACCTCTTTTTGGATTAATTGTCAATCTATAAAGTCACCAAAATAAAGATTATCAAAACTAAATATACACGCTGGAATGCATTGACATAAAAACCAGACCACACATGTTCTGGTAAACACAGGTACAGAAGAACTAAGAAACTAACATGGAAATTCTTAGAAAAAAAGACTACACATGTGCGTTACTACACATGTAGATTCCCTACCAGGCAATGACACAACTAAATGGCATATGGTCATCTGCAAACAGGCAATATGCATGTCAAAATAGACCTCTGATTTCCTCTTGTTACATGTAGAAACCATATGTTCGCATTTCACTATTAATTAACCTTGGCGAAGTAAAACAACTTGAGTTTATAAAACAAGATATCTGTGAGGCAATGCTCACTAATAATACCCCTGCTCTCATTTGAATATGTAAAATAAGCAAAGTCAACATTTAAAAGGAAGTTGGGATCCGATTAGTACAAAAATAAAACCCACAATATGGCATGCCGAAACAAATAGTGTGTTAAAATTTCAAGCATCTGCAATGAATAGTTGCTGAGAAATCTTTGACGAAAATTTGTTTGAAAATTTCGTCTAAAAATAAACAAAGTCGTCATTTAACAGGAAGTTGACGTCCGATTGGTACAAAAATATATCCCACAAAATGGCATGTTGAAACAAATAGTGTGTTAAAATTTCAAGCATCTGTGATAAATAGTTGCTGAGAAATCTTTGACGAAAATTTGTTTGAAAATTTTGGCTAAAAAAAAACAAAGTCGTCATTTAACAGGAAATTGAAGTCCAATTGGTACAAAAATATATCCCACGCTATGGCATGCCTAAACAAATAGTGTGTAAAAATTTCAAGCACCTACGATGAATAGTTGCTGAGAAATCTTTGACGAAAAAGTGTTTGAAAATTTAGGCTAAAAATAAACAAAGTTGTCATTTAACACGAAGTTGACGTCCGATTGGTACAAAAATAAATCCCACAATATGGCATGCCGAAACAAATGTGTTAAAATTTCATGCATCTGCGATGAATAGTTGCTGAGAAAAATGCCACAGAAATTTTTGTTACGGACAGACAGACGGATGGACAGACAGACACACAAGGGTAAAACAGTATACCCCCTTCTCCTTCAGAGCGGGGGTATAAAAATTCTCTTATATCATATACATGTTCTTCACAATCTGCAATGCTAATTAGGAGAATACTTCTCAAATCTCAAAGAATCACTGTTCTTTTATAAAAAGAGATGTATTTCAGAAGCAATATAAATTAACCTACAGTGCTCCCACAAATAAAAAAATAGTACAGATATATCAGCATTTTACTATTTTGCAGGAAATTCAATAATCTCCCTTGTTGATAGTGATACCTTAAAAAAAATGAGCTTAAAGCATGAGACTTATACTAAATTTCTATTCATTTGTTCTGTTTCGCATACGCCTTTTAATCTAAACCTGCAAAGAATAGATTGGCTCATGATATAACATACAATAGTACATGTACCTTGGTTTTGAGCAATTTACTACATAAAATTATGCTTGGTATTTTTAAACATACTGAATGCTGCAATATATGGCAATCTATTTTGCATTTCTAGATTTTGTATTCTAGTCCATCTGTCACTCAAACTGTGGGAAAAATGAGAAATCAGGTGTCGATTCAAAGAATATGTTAGACATACCGTTAATAATCTAAAAATCAGAAAAGGCCTGACGTGATCACAAAAAAAAATACAGCATGTTACATCACAAAACCCATGTGGACACAGAACGTACACTCTTAAAACCAACGGCATGAGCATACAAACCAAAAATACATTGTACTGATAACGTAAAAACAAACAGAACAACTACATGTACATGTATAAAGGTAAAAAATATTGGTGGTTTTATCATTGGTTATAGACATAGAATGATTGCCTCTGGATAAATTATAGAACAGGAATAAAACCCGAATCTCTTGTGATGTATTGCACTAAGCTCTAAATCCAGCAACTAATCTAGAATAAAAAAAAAAAAAAACTGTATTGCAAAATGAAAAAAAAAGAGGAACAATTTTTCTGACAAGAAATCTATTTGTTAACCTATATTTTCTGCTACATTTCAGCATGTTTTTGTTTTACTTTCTTTTTGAACTTTCCCAACAAGTTTTTAATCATTACTTATCCTCTTTTTTAAGAAACCCAGCAGATTTTTAAAGTTTTACTGCTGAATACTATGTATGTGCAAAAGATAATTAAATTGACAAAGAAAGAAACACACAAAACAGCCTCTGTTGATCTTTTTTTCATGGAAATACCATAAAAAAGCCTTGGAAAGTTGAGTGATAATATTTTTGCCCAATACAATGTAATAGCTAAATTCATTAGTTTTGTTATTTCAAGGCTGACAAAAAGCATAATTTTAAGTACTTTCAAAGAAGGTGAAGTGACAAGTGAAGTACCTTATACAAATAAAAAAAAATGATAAGGTGATTTAATGTATTTGTGGGAAAAATTTCCAGACTGTGCATCTTAAAATCAGATTTTTGTATCGCTAGATTTTTGTATTCTTTGGAGAGAAAGTTTCACAGCTTAAAAGTTACTCTAGTTGAACAAATAAATGTTACTTAAAACATATCAACAACAACAAAACAAGAAAAAAGAGGATGTGGCTAGTAAGTTAACTAAATGCAATGGTTCGTTCAGTTTTTACACATTTGCTGGTGCTCTTTGAGCTAAGCAATTGTAATCATCATTTTTACAAAGTGAGCTTGACAATATCTTCTCATCCAAACTAAAACAACAGCTAATCAAGGTGTTTTTGCTACAGGTGCTCCTTGTTGGCAGGTGTCCAAGTCTCGCATTTTGGCATCAACACTCATTCTATCTCAGTACGTCTCATCTCAATAGCACAATGAGAGAGCCACTCTGAGGTACTATACATTTTTGTACTTTGCTCAGTTCACCTCTCCAAAGGAGCTTCCTCTAGAACAGCAACAAACGTGTTTGCGGCCTCCCGAACCTTTCCCTCTTCATGACAAGACAACTGCCTGGCTATGTCAACAATTCCAGATGTCATTATCTCCTCTTTCAATGATTCTGTGAAAGGTAAACATAGGAAAAGTAGAATGGCATGAAGTATCATTGAATAATTGATGAATTCATTAAAAATTCTACCTTTTATTCTCCTTAAAAGGCAGAAAAATGAGTGTAGAGCATACAACTAATCATTGGGATATTCAATCTTGGAGTAATGGAATTCTATTTGTTTGACAACTGAGCCGAAGTATTGTATAACTGGATTTTTCTGCAGGGTTCTAATTTTTGTTAAATTTTGCAGTATAATCTCATAAAAAAAACCCAACAATAGCAACATGTGTTTAATATTATTTTTATATGAATCATCAATAAAAAAATCACTGAGAATATAAATATACCTATTTTGGCATCAAAATTGCAATATTTGCAACTGCAGAATAAAACAGTTACACTATACATTATTAATTCATAACTCAAAAAGAGGCAAATATGAAAAAAAACTCAAAAACAAACAATAATCATATCATTCATCTTCACGTCAAGACTTTGTGATTACGGAACTCCACACAAACTCTTTGTGTGGAGTTCTGTAATCACAAAGCCTTGACGTTGTGAAGATGCATATCATCATGTGTAAGGTGAATTTGTGAAAATTGGACAAGCGAAAAAATGATCACACACACAAAAAGGTAAAAAAAAAAGCAATAGAGAAAAAATTGAGAAATGTTAAATTCAATATAACAGAGTCTGCAAAATTTACACTGTACAACAAACATGGGATGCCTAAAAAAAATGGAGAGAATGAAAAATAAGTGCAGAGCTTCAAAAAGAAAAAGATCAAGATAACATGTCATGCTGGATCAGAGTTTTACGACGACAACATTGACAATTTACGTTGCATGTTTGTGACTCGTCCTGCACAGGCCAACAGTTTACAGGAAAGGGTGCTGGGGGGTGACTCAGACACTGCAAGAAATACAGCATAAAACAAACAGTGGCACCCAAGTCTCTGTCAAAAAAAGTCCATCAAACGTATCAAGGACCCCCTCCCCATTCCAAAAACTTGTACAAAATACAAAAAAAAAAAAAAATGAAAAAAAAAATGTTAAGTGAACACTTCCATCAATAGATATCACTAATTTTCTTGTTCAATAGTTGTAATTTTAGGGAGGATGAAATTTCTTCAGGAACATGAGTCTGGCGGTCTGATCAATGAAAGTATCATGTATTTTGGCAAAATGTCTTTAGACTAAAGGAAAAACTTCCACAAAAAAGAAGGCAATGAACAGCTATGAAGAAAAAAGAGTTAAGGAATTAAATTGTTTACTTTTTATTTCACAAACCTTATCGCCACATACAGCGAAATGAAAAAAATGCATTAATATGTATCATTGCTGAACAAACTTAATGAAAACTATAAGACCCGAATGGAATTGATTTGAAAAAAAGACTGGGAAAAAACTGGTAATTTACAGAAACAACTAAAAATTGAAAATTTACGGACAGAATGATCAAACAAGTATTGTATAACCCCATAGCAACAAGAAAAAAAAAATTATAACAAGAGAAAGGAACAAATAAAAAAAAAAAAAAAAATAGCTGTGGTGCACTCTTGATATTCTGTGAAAGGCAGAGTTACCTCTCTTGATATACGCCCCTACCTGCACAACACAGTGTCTTTGTTAGCGTCAGTGTGTTGCATAATATTTCTGGCAGTGTTGATTTACTGCCAAGAAGAGAAGATATGGTTTCTGTCAATTCTGACTGTTTCAGTGGAAGTGCTGCTTCATCTGAGGAGAAAAAAAAACACCTCAAAAATATATCGCATTACTTCAATGGTTGCACACCACGTCACAATCTCCATCATTAACTTGCTACTTTGTTGATCAATAATATTTAAGAGTCAGAGATTTTTGCAGTGTCAAGTTTGATATCTCTTATCATCTCATTAAATTCTAAAAGAAATTCCATGAAAGCTCAATCTAGTTTTCACTAAAACATTTATAGTTAAATCAACTGTTTCACTTAATTCATCACAAAAAAAAATTGGATTTTATATTCAAGAATTTGTGAAAAAACTCTGAATCTTTGCAGTTTATCTAAAATTCTTCTCAAAAAAAACTATCGGGTAGTGAAAACATCATAAAACTATAGCCTGTCCCAAGATATGTATGCAGCATATTTGGCTGATTTTTAATAAAAATACACATGCCTGTGAAAGAAGTGCAATTGAAATCGATGAAAGGGAAAATTTCCAAGATATCTTCATTGACACATTATCATTTTTCACTCGAAAAAATTCACAGGAACGAAAACAGATTTCTTACGGAGATTTAAAAAATGTTTACATCTTTTCTCCATTCAGAAGTCACTCGGAATACCTCGCACAATTTTTCAACATTATCATCTGGGTCTGCTGCAATACAAAATCCCCGTAGACATCACATTTTTTAGCCGTGTATTGAAACCTGATCAGCTAAATGGGGCGTTTCAAAGGAGAAATTTTTCATACTTTTGAATGAACATTGTTTGAACCCTGAGGTATTTATATGAATATCGAGTAATTAAGCAAAATGT
Organism: Magallana nippona; assembly: GCA_033439105.1. Taxonomy (NCBI): domain Eukaryota; kingdom Metazoa; phylum Mollusca; class Bivalvia; order Ostreida; family Ostreidae; genus Magallana; species Magallana nippona. The sequence goes on along the minus strand of CM065925.1, from coordinate 34,489,848 downwards.
GAATCGAGGATATCTTGGGACAGAGTTTAAAGATAGTTTGCAATTTTCAATTCGACCTTGACTTGACAAACCTAATACTGTAGAACTTATCAAGGTCAAGGCCACCAGAGCTTCATTTTGCATCACTAAGTGTTCTGATGACACCATGGCAACCAGAGGGGGGATTCCCTGACATTTGACCACATTTTTCATCAGCTCCACAGAGCGACCATTCTTCACCAGCGAAGCCAACAACCGAGTTCCCTCTCCTAAAAACAAACAAAAGCATCAATTTTCAATAGCAGACACAAATAAAACTTCTTTTAGTAAAATAATAATTTTAATGGTATTTGTTAAATTCATTCCTGCATAAACACACACTCTTATCCTGATATGTTCGAAAATTTACGGTAAGGGCCAACAAAATTGTAGTTCAAAAATGCCCAATACCAAAAAAATCTCTTAATACGATGAAACTTCATAGTACATGTGAACTGTGGGGTCTATTAAAGTTTACAAATATCATACACTGCAAGAATTCTCTTTTACACGTAAATTGCAGCGTGAATTTGTCATTTGTTATAATATACCAGGTAATACAAATGTAAAGAGATTGGCAGATTGCATGAAGTTTCCCATACAAAAAAGCCCTACAAAATCAGTAAAGTACTAAGGATACCCCCCCCCCCCCTTTACCCTGGACTCCTGCATGTTCGTCCACCTCGCACCACCCCACCAGGCGGTCCATGAAGCCTCGGTCTGTACCCAGCTGAAGGGCTGCAGTCTCTGAAATCAACAGGTGTGGTCATTTAACACTGAGAAACTGGATGTAAGGCATCAATAATGATACTTTATGACTTAAAGAAAAGAATATTTGGATTGCCATCATTTACAAGGCCAAACTGTGTGAAAAAACAACCCATGTCAACTTTATTTCTTACTAACTTTTTTGTGAGACTATAGGCAATCTTGCCGTGCATGGCAAAAACTCCCAAATTTGTAACTTGTTTTTCTTATGACAGTGTAATACACTTTTATTTTACCTTTTTACCTACAATCTATGCTGCAGTACATCTAAGTTGACCAGGCATTTGCTATGAAACATTATTAAAGGAATTTATACCTCAAATTTCAGAATCCTGTGGGCTCATTTTATTACCTAGAACTTGTGACCATGACCTTTCTTAAATATGGAAAGAGACTCTCATTTTAGGGACAGAAATAGGGAACCTTAAAAATCTGCAGCCTGTCAGATAAACATGCAAAACAGATCTGGGAAATGCTGCATAACAAATAATCAGAATCTTTTATTGACCCTGCAGAATATCTAGTTACAAAAGAACTGCTATCAAAGAAAGCCAAGTGTTCAAGTAAATAGTCCATTCTCAACAGCCTAAAAAAAAAAAACCCAACAACCCTCGATCCATAAACTAACAGATAACTGTAAGCCATACATCTATTCTTATCCAGCTGATGAAGTTAATAGCCAGTAATAATGACGGGCTTTCGAGGGAGACTGTAGACCCCAGTATCTCCCGATATCTCCCTGTTGCAAGTGTTCACTGTTTTGCATCACACCCCAATCAGCTGACTGGCACCTTCCATCCTTACATCAGATGTAGCCGATAAAGAGAGGGGAGGTTGAAGAAAAAAAAGCATGTGTTGGAATGTGGGGGGTTATCTCAAAAGTTGATGATTCATTAGGAGTACTGTGATTTCTTATGACATATTTCATGACAAACCATTTTTCATTATCAAAATTCCAGGAAGTGCAAAAATAAAGATAAAGAAGAAGCCAATTTTTATCAATTATCAAAAAGGAAATGGTTTATATATTTTTTTTCATAATGTGACCTAATTCATATTTGCACTTTGATGATTTTGTTTCTAATCTATGAACAATGATTGAGAAATTCCACATGATCTGGTGTGCTTGGAAACAAAAATGACATCGGCAAAAATGACATCATTTTTCACAAAACTAATGTGAATGGATTTCTATTTTTGATATCTTTAACTCCAAATAAAAGATATTCCTATCCATTTTTTTCTTCTGATGTGTGACCTATATTAAACTGTACTGTAGATGATGATAAATACATCCCACAGATATGATTAAAGGTAATCGTACACTTGACTTGATCTTTCAGTGCTGCGCTAACCGGCCCCACCTATAAGCACAGGAAGTAGACGTGGGTGGTGAGAGGGACAGATTCAACGGCTGATTCCCTTCACATCCATCCAGGTGACCAGGTGAATGAAGGCCAGTGGTTTTATCAGAAAATTGACTTGGCTCATTACCCCTTGGCTTTCATTCTAATGTTTTCTGCACAATCATTCAGTTATTTATCACCAATGGAGAAACAATAATGAGGTTTACTTATATGTTTTCTTCCTGTCTCCCTTAGATCTTGCACATTTAAGGCCAAGAGAGAAATTTCTCCTAATTCTGTATTGTCACCCACAAAATGATTACCAGGTGTAGTAAATATCATATTAAAAATGGTAATTTATAAATATGATATCCACCTATTAATAAATTCTCTATCGAAATTCAACAGACTCAAAATACAGTCATTTACCAAAATCAAGCAGATTTTGATCAGATTCTGTTAATTTCACATTTATTCACCAAACTCTTAGATGTACTTGGTTAATAAAATGACACTGTGTATACCAGTTATCAAAAATGTCAAGAGTACTTAATTTTCATGAAAATGAGAGTTAAGTGTTAAAAAAAACTTGCTCATGCTCATCAATAAACAGAGAAAGTTTTTGGCCTGGCCTCACTCTGAGATCATCAAATACCAGGATGTAACAAGCATGTGATTCTGTTTGTTATCACTGGCAGTGAGAGTGATGGACAACCCCCTCCCTATCACAACAAAACATAATGTCTGACACTCATATATCAAACCGATTTCAATCTTGCCAAAAAAGCAAACAACCTTGCAGGAGTTTAATTTTGGAATGCACGAAAATATCGTTAATTTTTTGCCGTCAATTTAAGATTCTGACTGCAAGTGTATCCGAAATGCGATGTCATTAAAAGACGATGAAAGTCTTCCCCTATTATCTACATCCCTCTCTGATGCACTCTTACATTCACTGTATTTTTAAGGGCTCCCTCGTATGACCTATGGGGCGAAACAACAACACAATATTTCTCTGTGTAACGGAACTGATATTCTCATAAAGAACTTCAATAGGGGCCTGCATGCTAGCACAATGAAGAATTCATCAACTATTATAACAACCAGCTGTCAGAAACTCCAATCTTAAGAAGTGTTAGTGCCAGTGACTGATAATATAAAAACCAAATAACCACAAGCCCACCCTTCCCCTGTCCCACATAACTTGCACCTCTTTACTTTCAGTAAATCTTGGACATTTGACAAACACGCTTTCTACCCATCACAATGTTTTCATCTAAGAGAATTGAACACTCTGTGCCCACCGCTTCTCACCTTGTCCGTCAACCAACATTCGTAATACTCCCAAGAGTTTGAACACGACGGCCATTGTCTCTGAGGAGAGCAGAAGTAAGGCCGTCTCAAGGACACCTGCCATCAACAACGCTGGCTTGTTTCTGGCTGCAATACAAAAACAATCGTAAATAATTAGTGCAATGCTAATGAATGATGACATCTTATTCAGAGCCATTCACAATTCTACATAAAAATAAGTATACTACACATCATCTGTTAATTTTACCCTTGATATCAAAAGGCCAATTTTAGGAATATATATATTGATTTGTTTCCAATACTTACATATATGGTCTCTAATGGTTTGTGATCGTAAATGATTTCACTTGTTGAGTGATTTCTATCCCCTTGCCAAGACTTGGGGACAGAAAAATCATAACTTGTTGGATAATAAAAATCATATACCATCACAAACCATGAATGATTCTTTTTATCATGTTTTAATGAATTAATACCTCATAATAGAATTTTTTATGCAATACTTTCTAACGTCATTTCAATAGAAAATACGTAAAAATTCTTTGTGACGTCACATTGCAATATCAAAAATATATTACATGAATGATATGATAATATTGAGCTAATAATGTGATAAATATAAATCAAACTCTATAAGTTATTGACTGACAAAAACAATGATTTGAGTATTTTTGCTCACTTAAATGAACAGAAATGACTATATAAAACTTTTTTTTTATGCCAACACATATTTATGTTATTATAACCTTAAGTTTATGATGAATATTTTGTACCTAAATCTGTAACTTTTCTGTACCTAAAAGATAACTTTTCTGTACCTACATCTGTAACTTTTTCTGTACCTACATCTGTAACTTTTCTGTACCTAAATGGTAACTTTTCTGTACCTACATCTGTAACTTTTCTGTACCTAAATGATAACTTTTTTTGTACCTAAATGATAACTTTTCTGTATCTTAAATTTGTAACTTTTTTTGTACCTAAATGATAACTTTATTATAACTATTTTGTACTTGTTTTATTTTTATGGAAAAAAATAAATTGTCCATAGTTACACTCTAGTTATGACTATTTTGTGCTTAAGCAAAAAGTTACAAAATAGTCATATCTTTTTTATGCTAGTTTGGAACCATAGTTGATGAGATGGCTCCAAATTGTGCCAACTTATTTATGACTTTTTTGTAACTTTTTTAAGGGCCCATAGGTATAACTTCTTAGTGCTTTTTTTGGTATGGGACAGAATTTTGTACAATTCATTTGAAATTACCACTGTCTCTGTCTTCTTTGGTGTGTGTGGATAAGGTTAAGGGTTTCTTAATGTCACTATCAATCATTTAATCTAGAAGATTATTTGGATTTCATGAATATTTGCATCTTGTCATCTCATCAGCCTCAGACATATTAATGCACCCATTAAACATGATGCATCGTCTGTCTACTACGCGACAACAGGAAATGCGACTTGATCATACCAACAACAGACAACATTTCTGCAATTCAGTCAGATTACACAACTAGATATTGGATGACTTTCCTGGAATATGTCATCATTACCGGTAATATAAATATTTCTGTATATGTTGTTATCTTGTAATAGAATACCCCCTGTTGTTTTTTTGTTGTGACGAAAGAGAAATATAGCAAAAACAGGTTGTTTTGTTTTGTTTTTGTTTATGAAATAAAAACAATAACAACGCACTATGTTTTACTTCAGACTTTGTCTCATATCAGCAAGAAACAGAAATCTAATTCTAGCTGTTACAAAGAAGAGATAATGTTTTATGAATATTCAAAGCAACATCGTCAACAATGTCTTGTCTGGAGAAAGTGCACCGTGATGAGTCAATGCATGCATGTTTATCTTATGAAATATGCCAGATGAGACGTACTGCATTTGCTTTGAATATAATCCCCTCAGATGAAGTTAGGAAAATGAAGGTTTTGTAGATAATATAAATGATACTTCAAAATTGAACTTTTTTCTAATATACTTTCGCAGAGTTTATTAAATCCTGGAAATTTTTATCACAAGTTTCCATTTTTGGATGCTCTTATGAACACATTTCCAAGTTTTACATGGAATGACAAATATTTCCAGACCAAATTTACATAACTGTTATTTTTAGAGGGGGGGGGGGGGGGGGAGTTGTAATAAACATTGTTCACAAGATTCAGATTGATCATTGTGGTGTTAAGTTGAAAAAAAAACAACTAAATTTTCTTTTTCTTGTGATGGAAGAATTTTTGGGGCTGTGAAGCTAACCTGGAATAGAAACCATAGATTTTTACATGGCTGTAGATGGCTGTAAACTTTATCAGGAATATTTAGACTGACTTTTGACAGCTTGTAAATCTGTGGATAGAAGATTTTACCTGGAATAGCTAGGTTTCTAAGGGCGCTAAGAATAGCATGCTGTAACGTCATGTCAGCCTCGTGATCTCGGTGCTCCTTCAGAATCTCTATCAACTGTTCCACAATCCCCTCCTCTACCAGTCTCTGGCAGTGGTTGTCTGTCAACACAATACACACCTTTACAGCACAGGGATCAACTCAGCAAGGATTCCGTTCATTCTCTCCCTCTTACTTAGTTACAGAACACATATTGCTGCTACTTATACTTTAAATCGTAAAATTCTTATTTGGTTACAGAACTCAAATGAATCTACTCTGCACTGAACACTTTACTTATACCTTTATTGCATTATAATTCAAGTACTGACCGTTTCTTGCAAAGTTCCCTATGGCCAGCACAGCGGCCATTTGTAATCTCCTGTCCTCATCTTCCAGCCATTTAACAGATTCAATAAACACTGGACCTTCTCCATTGGCAAACATGGTTTCAGCTCCTTTATCTGTGTGTTTAGTAAAAAAAAAATTGTTGACAGTGCTATTACTAGTCGTATATCCAAACAAAAGAATGAAATTTTGGGGCTCGTAATGTCATGGTTTTCTGGAAATAAAAAAACCCATTATGGCCTTAACTTTTGACCTAAACGCAAAATGTATTCTCTGAATGAAATTGAAAACATCTTCATACAAGAAACAACCCTGAATCTATCAAATATTAGTATATACAGTCAAACCTTGTTATTTGAACTACACAGAACTGAAAAATACAGAGATATCAGAAGAATCTAGGTTATAATACCTAAATAATAAGTTGTTCTGCCATCAAATCACATTGACATATACATGGTATTTAAGATATCAGTGTTCAAGATACTAAAGTTGAACTGTAATTCAATTCCTACCTCCGGTTAGCAGCAGGATGAGCAGATCTGAGGCCATTTTGATGAGCTGTTGGCTCTCTGGGTCCAGCTTGCCTTGGTTGACCTGGATGATCTGTATCAGGTTGTTACTGAGGCTGGTCTCTGCCAGCACATCCTTCACCTCATCTTCAACAATACAACGATGTCACATGATTTAACAACACACAACAATGTCTTATCCTTAAATATAACAAGACACAACAATACAACAAAACACAACAATATCTGATTACATAACAACACACTAAAATGTCTGATTTTTAAAATACACTTTTTAAATAAAACCATTTGACAAAAAAAACCCATATCCTGTACTGTAAAACACGATTATGGCAAAGCACCAGGGACAAACGTTTTTGATTTGTTATAAACATAATAAGTAAACTGACTTCACTGTAAGCATGAATTTGTTATATGCACATTAGCTGCAACCATGTTTTACTGTACTGATATTCTGTAAACTTAAAATAGTACCGTAATAACAAAAATTGAAAGTACACTTCTATCGCAACAAAACTTGATTACAAATTTATTTGTTACTACTGGCATTTAGACACATTTTTTTAAATACCTCTAGAAAAAACTTTTACTGTTGAGTGACACATACCCCACTCAGAGAGGTTAATAAGCAGGTCAAGCACAGTCTCCTGATAAACCTCTCCTGTCTGTGAGTCCAGTAGACCCACAATGGTAGACAGTAGGGAGGACTCTGTAAATTTCTGGCGGCAAATCTCTGAAATTACAATTCTCTTTATGAACATTACATTTTCAAATAATACAGACATGATATAAAGACTTGAAGAGACGCTCTGCCCAAGAGGCACTATGTTCATGTAAATCTATGTGGAAAACTTTCAACTATTATTTTCCAAATTTTAAGAATTTTCAATTTTAGGAAACAAAATCAGAATGGCTTACAAATTTAGATTTAGACACCTTTCAAATATACAGAATAATGAGAATATGCGATTTTTTACTTTTAAAGTCTAAAATGTACATGATATAAATACATTATGATTATTTAAAAACAAGATTCAAACCATTTATTTCATATTGATTATTGGGCAATGGTATCGTAAAACATTAAATGTAAACACTGATAAATCAAATAAACACTATGATCAAATTCTCCATTCAACAACCAATTGGCAAATGAGAGTCGTTTTTTATCTCTAGCCCCCTTTAATATTGCTCCAATCAGAAGTCACGATCAATCAAAAGGCGCAAGTTTTCGGACCGTCTTGGGTGATTATGCTATCCGATGACCAATTATTTACTGACCGTTGCCCCCTGCTAACTGATCTTGGCTCCAGCATATACCTGAATCAATAAAACTGCCGAGGGTGAGTAGCACCATGTTACACAGGCCGTGATCCTGCTGATGGTATCTGATATATTCGTCGAGGACGTCCAGGGCTCCCCCATCCACCGCCTTCTGCATTAGGCTGTCTGGGGAAAAAAAATTCACGCGATAATTAATGGATTACTGTGATTTTGCCGGGTAAATTGACATATTTAAGTGAAATATGACGTAAAATGTAATTGTTAATAATACATGTATCTACAAACCAAAACTTTGCAAAACTATACAATTTTGCCCTGAAAAGAACAGTACAATTTTGAAATCTACTGGTAAGTCATCACCATGCAATTATAAAAAATTATTACATGGGTGATATCTACAGTATATTCAGGTTAACATGATAAAGCAAGACTTCCTTTCAAGCAAGTTTTACTGTACTTTAGAGTATATTGTATGAAGAAGATGAAACACAAGGAATCATGCTGTAATGATATTTATAAAGCATAAAACTAATTCTTATTTAATTTTATTTATTAGTAAATTCTGTTCATCTTGAAAATAAATTTTCAAATATTTCCTTCAAAATCTCATTAATAAAATAATATCACAAGGAAATCTATTTATAAAATGTAGACCATTCAGTTACCAACAAAACACTATTCTAGGTCATCTGACTTCAATTCACGAAAAATTTGACATTATAAATATATCAAAGCAGAGTATTTCGGAATTAAAAAAAAATATTCAATTCACCAAGTAACCAAATAAAGATCAAATGGGTCATAATCATGACTCCTATAACAGAACCTTCGGAACTGTAATAACATGTTGAGAGAGAAAGGAAACAAAGAAATCCTATTTGGCCTACTACCGCTATAGTCCTTGTAACAGCCCTTGTTATATTGTGCAGGTGTCAAAATAAGCAGGATAAACTGTGTCTCTGAAGTCAGTAATGTAATTTGTGTTGAATTGTCTACTCCTTTTGCATGACTAATATGATAGAGAACCCCATCTAGTTTTTTTTATTATCACAATGCACTAGCTGTAAAATTGTATTACTTTAACAACGAATGCAAACATAATCTCTCTCTCTCTCTCTCTCTGTAAAAAGGACTGTTCTCTAATCTTGTTTACAAATAAAAACTACACACTTTTCAACAGACCAGTGCAACAATATAGTGCAAACCCCCCCCCCCCCCCCCCCCCAAAAAAAAAACCCAACAATTTCCAAGGACTAACCATGTGTATTGGTGACGTTGAGTAGAAATCCACAAGCAATGGTTCGAAGTCTGTCAGCTCCATCTTCTGTGCTCTTGACGTGTTCCCTCAGCAGTTTAAGCAGTGATAGAATGCCATCATTTTCATCCACTGCATTTCTCCCGATATCTAATTTTGAATTTAAAAGAAATTAACAGATCTTTATTGACAATTGTTATCAATATCTAATTTAAATAATAGACAAATCAAGCTGGAAAATATAGAAAATTTTTCTTACAATATGAAAATAGTAGCAACAATTTTCATTTTTTAATCATAATTATACCGGTATTTGTTTGTTTTGATTTAATAGACAATCATTAAAGCAAAAATGAATAAGACCTGTCCTGAAGAAGAACTAAAACCTCCGTCAGGCCTTTTCTCATTTTAGAAATGCAATGCTGATGAAGTTAATGTGACCTTGACCTTGGTTAAATGACCTTGAGTAAAGGTCATGACCCAACTACAGGCAACTCTTGAGCCAAGTAAGAGAGCTCCAAAAAATTATGGACTTGACACAAAAGTGGTATGGTGATTCTTTCATCCACTCCCCAAACACTCTGTTTGCAGAGGAATGAAATATCAGAGCCTAAAAATTATATCATATTACTGGTATATCATATGAACTTGAACATGAGAAAAAAATATGAAACCCCTGTGGCACTTCAATGTTTGTGCTTCCCACCTTAAGCAAAGTCCAACAGGACAACACATAGAGAAAGACAAGTTCTTTATAGTGGATATTTTTATCAATATAAATGGCAAATAGATGCTAAAATGTAATGACAATGTGGTTTTCTTTTTCCATTCACGCAGCTTGACAATAGAATATTTATCCTTCCCCTTCTTAGCAATATTGGAAGACATCCTTACATCATAATAGGTTTTTTTCCCCAGTAATTTTCCTGAGGACTCTACTGTAAAATGGTAAATTTCACAAAATTTGCCAATTGAGCATGGGAGTTTCCACAATGTAATGTTAACATGCACATCTAAATGGTTTTTTTTCCCAACGCATGACATGTAACTTGAGGGTTAATTGCTTTAATTCATGCCGTGAGCAAAAAAAGAAAAAAAAATTCCAAACACTTCCAGCATGTTACAGATAATAATTATCACCAAAACCCCAAATGTGAAGAAACAAACAATTCCACTTGGAAAATAACCAATTACTGAACTGCAATGCCTCATCTAGAACTACACACGACAACAACAACAACAGGGGCTATAGATTGGAAACTCTTGAAAGCCCCAGTTCTGTTAGAGGAATAATGGATGCCTATATGTACCATTGTTGAAGGAAAGGGGGTTCATAGAGGAGACACAGAGGAGACAAAGTCATCTCTTTAAGGAGTAATTATCTTCGACTTTCCTGTTACGAGGCTATTCCATGAAAAGCAACACAGCCGAATCGCCAATCAATATCCTTCACAAAAAAAAAGAGAAATCCGCTTTTTCATTTCAGGAAGGATGGAAAAAAAAAAGATTGATTGCTTTGCATTAAAAACCTGAGGACACAGTTTTATAAACATCATATCATTGAATTGTATTGTGGTGTGCCAAAGGTATCATGATTGTATGTATGTTTTTTTTTTAACAATTCAAAGCATATAAACCACTTTATGGCATAAAGTCCTAAGGTATATACAATTCTGTACCAATATGTCATCTTTTAGTGGAAAAAGCTCCTTTGTTACAAAATTACATTATTGTTGTCCTTGGTTTACAGAACAGAAATCTCTTTCTTGATAAAATTATATATGATTTACAAAAAAAGTATTTTGTTTTATGCTGAGAAAATATGTTTTTTCCAGCAAATTCTATAAATTCTATAAATAATACTACTCCCATTCCTCTTGGTCTGTTTAATCAAAAGCTGTTGTAATTAACTATTTAAAATTAAAGATAAGTTAAATTTTTTTTTCGGTGAAAGAAAAACCTTTTAAAGTGAAATAAAACTGTGACAAAAGTCTTCCTTATTGATTCTTAATAATAATTACTGTCTAATTCCATCTGATTCAAAGTAACCCTGAGGATGCAGGGTCTGTAATTTGACCTTGAGGTTACATTGTCCTTGAATTGAAAGCAAAGTAAAAAAAAAAAAAAAAAAATTTAAAAAAAATCCCAAATGTCAGAAACTGAGAAGATATAGAGGGCCATGACAAAACTGATTATGCATGCCTCCATGTATCTATTCCTCTGCTGAACATATAAATTGATTGGTGCATTCCTGCAGGGAAAGGACCACTTAGCCTCTGTATGAAATTTGCATTCATAAAACGATATCTTTGCAAGGTAAAAATTATATCCTGCATTCATAAATCACAGAGAGATGTTTTTCCCTCTCTCTTCACCCCATTGAATTGCACTCTAAAAATTAACAGAATATAAAATATGTAGGATAAGACTTCTTAGTCATTGAATAGAATGCATTGTTTTTCAATATGTAAAAAAAAGGAATTAGAAAAAAATGTTCAGATCTGGTGATGTATTATTGAATTCAAGAAAATTTCTTCAAACTGCAGGAGACCATTTTTGAAGTGAATGGATTTTTGTAGTATTTTGACACAAAATCTAATCTCAGCACCTTCAAAATGATGCATTTACTTTTTCACCAATTAACAGTACCGATTCAATAGAACTAACTTCAAGGTGATGAAGTCAGCTTTATTTATACACAACATAATATCTTGGTGCATACAAATCTGAAATGCAATTTTGAATTGTCTTCCATTATCGTTCCTAATATCTTCGAAGTTTTGGTTTAAGATCGATGAGTATGTGACAAATGAATGAAATTTTGACTTAACGAGGGTCTTATGCCAGATGTATTATAAATTTCTCAACATTATTCTATACCTTGGTTTCCAATTTTCATGCTTCATTATTACTTTGTAAGTAATGTGCATCAGATGCATCTACATGTGATCATATATCTTTTGTTCTTTCTCCAGTGGATTCTTTGCATTGATGCAATGTCAATGCTTTCCAGCACAAGAAAACACATATATCCATGCATATTCTTATTTAAGTATTTTTACAAAAATGTTAAAATTCAAACAGTTTATTCAGTAATTCAAAATTCTTCACATATGCTGATCTATTGTTTAGTTCTATACCTTATCCAATACCATAGGAAACGTTCATTTTATATACTTTATGTATGTATACAATAAAAACTATTATGATTTCCTACACTTTACTTCAGTTTTTTCTTCTGATAAATCTTAGTTGAATGGCTTTTAACAATCTTCCAGAAGATTCCATGTACACTATAGCTAAGCATCCTTTTGTTCTGTTACAATGCAGGGTTTTGTACTTAAAAGCATAGGGAGCTTTCTTTATAGATGGCTCACATATATTTAATTTCAAAGAGACTGTAATGGAATCCTAGAATCCCTGAAACTGGCATGACATTTGGAACAAAAATAGACATGTTCAGCTTAAGAGGTAGGATCACCTCACCAGTCTGCCAAAATGCTCAAGATGTATGCCCCATAACCCTGATTCCCTGCAATAACTCAAGGTCAGACAGAATTGTTAAATAAATTGCTAACTATCTGCACATCAAATGGATAGGGGTCTTTATCTTGTCTGAAAAAGGTCAAAGTTGATGAGGTATTGCTCATAGGAAATTAGAGATCTTAATAGAATGAAGGGTAAGTGAAAGGATGATAAAGAGTTTTTAATCCTCTGGAGGATCCCATCTTCCAAACTCCCCCTCTCTCTCTTGATGGGAACTCTAGAAATTTAATGAGCTGCGTTATACAAAGGCACCCAAGTATATAATAAACAATCATTACAAGTCAGAGAAGAAATAGGTACATTTATCTTGTTTCTCAATTTTCTCCATTTCAAAGCCTTCCATCTTCCCACGGAAAAATGATTTCATTTCAAAGAATTTTTCATTTACGCTCCTAAGTTGAAGAAGCCTTAGTATATATACTCTAATGGTTCCATCGAGTTGTTGACAAGGGCTCTTAGCACACAAAGAAGTGATTTGTGGAGATACAGGAGTTCATCATGAAACGCTAATGCCAAATAATCTCATCAACCTTATTTTTTCAAGCATGATGTTAAGAAAAAAAAAATCAAGGGCATAGCTGTACTGGCTTGCTCATGCAATGTGTCAACTGCTGATTATAAAGAGAACATTCTTTTATTGGTGTTTGATACAACTTTGGTGACTCTGACCTTTCTCTCATGACCTTTGATTTCTAAAATACTGTTATAGTGTTACACAGATTACAAAGACTCTGAATGGGTTTTTGTTTTCTATTATAGATTAGGAATTTAGGATATAATGTAATTTTTGAAAGCAGGAATAATGTTATGGAAATGCTTATTGGCATTACAACACCAGCTTTAAATTACCAATTGCATTCACTTTTCTGACCATAAGCCCTACTAAAGATGTCTGAATAACTGATACATAATCAGTCTACACATAATGCTTGGCTATGTTACAGAGCTAATGATAAGTAAAGCTTATGAACAGACTTCTATTGCAGAATATTCTATAGATCTACAAATTTCCTCCTAAAGCTAGACATTTGACATTTGTTCCTCAATAGCACGAACTCAAATGCTCCTCAAAAGTCTTTAGGTTTTATATCTCACTGAAGACTTTGTGACTTATGTCATCAAGCAAGCTATTGTCGGAAATCTGGCATACCCCTTACTGACTGTGGGTCAACTTGCTGAATTTTTCTCCTTTGCATGACTAATTCGTGCCCAAATCTGATTGGCTCCTTCACAATTCAGAAAGAAATCTAAACAATTCCTATAATGCATATGTCTGTATCTATAAACAACTGTATGTTTTTATAACACAATCTATGTTTTATACTTCTAAAAACTGAAGATCGAATTTCACTATCTCATTGATGGATTGAGAATAATATTTTATTATCACCCTACCTACATTTAGCATAATCATCTGTCGATCTTGTTAATTGGTGGTTTTGTCATCAGAAAAGTGAACTGCAAATCATGAAGGCATCATCGCTATCACTTTCTCCTAAACAAATCGTCTTTTTTACTATCATATGCACTTGCACAAAAATGATAAATTTAACACTCTAACCAGATTCTACTTTAAAGTAAAATCCTTCTCCACACCATGGGGCCCAAAGGGTCAGTGCTTATATCTGTTTCCCATGGTTCTAAATGAATGAGAGTCATTGCCTCTCCCTGGATGGAACACCAGCCAACTGCAGGTTAACCCCCATCATAAGCCAGTACTCAATTTCAGTTGGGAGGACTGACACAATGCAGACAAAATGCCTTCTCTAAGGACACACACAAACATTAGGTGACCACAACAGGGCTTGAACAAGTGACCTTTGGGTGACTGGCCTAACACCTATGACCACTGAGCCATGTGCTCCAAAGATTTTACTGCTTTAATAAAAAAAATTTCAGAGTGGGTAAAGCTAGTACTAAAATGCAATATTAGTCCTGCAAATTATAAAAAATGTAAATCTACGTATCATGACACTTGAACTAAATACGATAAAATCCTTCTGTTGAAAGTACCATAATTTAAAACTGAGCTTGCATGTCAATTGATCAATATAAGCTTGTTTATGTAAATGGATTGTTCAAAACCAATTTATTGTTGTCATCTGTGAGATGATTTTATGAAGAGCATTTGATCTCCTGTTCTGCCCAGTCAAAACGTCTGCTGTCATTGAAAGATGACATTTTCTAATTTTCCAGTTTTTCAAAACCTGATGGGAAATGAAGTCCCCACGAAACTCGGAGTTTCCCTAAGTAATTGACATGGCCATTTCCTATCTCCAACTGATATTTCCTCTTCAAACCCATCCTCAACACCCACTGTACATAAAATCTAAAAGCATATGAATAATAAAAATGACTTCTTACTTCATCAATCATGTAAGTTTTTTAGAGGGGGGTGCTAATTGCTTTTCCATTGAAATTAAGAATAGTTCATTAACTTTTACTACGTATGTGAACATTGTGGTTGTTTGTCCCCTAAAACATAAAACAATCCTACATGTAGCTAATCAGGAAATGAAAGTTAACAACAACACACCTAGGATAAAAGCAGAAGGAAAGGGCAAAACCCCAGAAAGATTTCAACCCACGGAACGACCTATAGGTTTTAATCTCATCGTTTAAATGCGCAGTGCAATATACAAATCAGTTGGAGTAATACCTATAGATAGTTAGTTAAGGATCTCATTATATCTGCCTTTGTGATGTAGAGGTAGTTTTAAAATCTATCGAGGATAAACTCTTGTTACCTCTTTTTTCAAATCTCATACAGGGGCTTTCAGATCTTTGTATGGATATATCTAAACTAGGGTCATAAGACTCAAATAACCATGGCTATTTCTCTCCATTCTATCTCATGTCTCCCACTCTCTTTACTTGACACAACCTGACCTCTTACTATGACTGAGCAGCAGCAAACATATTCCTAATCAAACTTAGAGACCCTCGTATAAAACTGTAAACCAGCTTCTCATAGTGTCAGCTTCTGACTTCATTTTAAATTTTACTGTAGATAAACTAATTCACAGTGACTTATTTCCAGAACTTAGGCTTCTTTTTTAGTTAAAAAGTATAAAAACAAGATGTTATTATAATCAGGGCGATTATAAAGTCTCCCAAACGAAGCGAGACCATCATTTGGGGAAGGGATGCCCCACATGGGTCAAACTTTACATAAAAAAAAGATTTAATACTTGATTATCTCTATTTTTGGAAATTCATGATGTTCCCCCAGTGGTCATTTACTAAATACCTGGTGAACCTACTAGATCCAAGGAACAAGAATATATATGGCTCACGGTTAGGGATCTCAACCGTTTTCAAGAAATTTGGGCACTTCCTGTTCGAAGGGGGTCAAGACAACCCCTTGGGCTCAAGAACTACATACCATTTAATGCCCCTTAACACAAGGAACAAGAATATATATATGGTTGAGGGGTGGGGATCTAAACTGTTTTCAAGATATTTGGGCACTTCCTGTTCAAGAGGGGTCAGGACCACCCCTGGGCTCATGACCTTAAATACCATTGGATGCCCCATGTCACAAGGAACAAGAATAAATATGGTTTAGGGGTCAGGATCCCAATTGTTTTGGAGATATTTGTTCATTTCCAATTCCTGGGGGTGGGTATGACCCCAGGGGCCAGATCTAATATACCCCATATCTTGTCTGTAACAGTCAGTAAATGATTCTGAAGACCCAATGTTATTATCTCTGACCATTTTCAAGTTATAACCATTGACAATGGAGTCTTAAGATTTTTACCATAGGATTCTATGTTAGACCCCACACCCCTCTGACCCCCCCCCCCCCCCAAAAAAAAAAATTAATAAAAAAGTGGTTGGCCGACCCAAAATGAAAAAAAATCAAACCAGGGTGCACAACTATATATGCAGGCCTATCATATCTGAGAGTTTTGTATAATTCCATTCAGCCGTCTTTGAGTAATGCAATAGACAAATTCAGGGTTGAGAAAGAAGAAGAAGAAGAAGAAGAAGAAGAAGAAGAAGAAGAAGAAGAAGAAGAAGAAGAAGAAGAACCGTACAAAAACAATAAGTCTCAACTTTTGAGAGTTAGTATTGCAGGAACTACTAGTTCTATTTAGTACCCACCATTTTCGAAGCAGATGTTTCCAAGGGCTCGGCAAGCCTGTGTGGCCATCATGATGTCATCAGACTTCAGGTGCTGCAGTAGGATGGGGACAAAGCCTTGCATTACACATGGCTCACGGATCGTCTCTGTCATCAAAGTGAGAGAAAAACAAGGATTAATTAAACAAGGTCTTACCATGTTAAACACACTAAAAATTCAAATTTTCATTGCTGTAGAACTAAAACAATTTTTGTTGCTGACATAAGTTCTTCAAATATTATTGTTTAGTGCAAGCAGTAGTGCTAAGTGCCTAGTGGCATTATCATATCTACAAGCTCTTGATCCCCAGTCCAGCTTCATTGAACTTGTGCTTAGAAAATTTGGGACTTGTAAATTTCACTGTTTCACTATCTATCCAAATTTGGTAAATTTCACTTTTACTTAAATTTTTCACACAGATGCATGTCACTGGAAAAGAAATCAGACATCACGCCAAGACATTTGTAATGGAGCAAGAGATAATGATGGGGCTTTATTCAATGAGTTCCCCATTGCTGAGAAAAATCAGTGCAGGAGCTTTGATGCATAGCATTAACATTATCATCTATGGAAAACTGCAGACTTCTGTCATTACTACAAATAAACAAACACATCTTTGTGTCCATATCTACTATCAATACTTTGATTTTTACATCATCATGAACCGCCACATGAATCAAGAATAATGAATAGCTACAGGTATAAGAAACATGACAAAAGTGGGCAGCATAATTTTCCAACTTCTTGCATCAGACTAAATTTGTTGACACACAGACTGACTGATGGGCACAGTAATTACTAAAAGCTCCATGGGATCCTATAAAATCAATTCAAATCTGTTAAATCAAAATTAATTTTCCCTTAAACTTACTGTTCGGAGCTATGCAGGATTAGACAGAAAAAGGCTTAATTGGAAAACCCAGTATACCCCCGACATTTAATTTCTCTAATATCAGGCTAGCAGCTTAATAATGCCCTTTAAAATCTAATTAATTAGCTATTTCAAATTTTGACTATATTTAACCAGCTTTTTTCTGTCAGCCTTGAAGAGTAATTAAACTTTCAACAGCCAGATGTGTATGTATTGAATGAAATTGGACTGCTGTTTGCAGTCCTTGTATGTGTACTCTCTGGCAGGCATGAGTCAATTGTGTTGATGGTGCTTTCTACCTACTGTAAGTGTGCTTTGTAATCAATATTGATGTGGCCAGATTTAATCATCACACCATCGGATAGGATAAGAGCAAATGATATCAAGCAGGTTCAAAAGCCCCCTCTCAGGGCACCAAGATTTGCCTTCAAGCTCTAGAATATCAGATATCTCTGAGTTCGTGTCATCAAGCTAAAGCGTTGTACCTGTTTTGCCGAGTTCTGCCAGAATTTGGATGACCTTGCATAATGTTCCGTTGGAGGTGTGTGTCATGATGTCGTAGAGATCTCCCAGCATGCCATTTTCAACTGCCGTCTCCAATGCTTGGTCCAAATCTTCCTCTACAAAAGATTAAATTTGTTTCATGTATAAAAATGTTAACATGTATTTCTCTTTTTTTATTGAAAAATGGAACATTTTTTTTTTTGTTCAACTGTGTTGTTTAATTCAGTATGCAATGATATTGTAAAAAGGTTTTTATCATTTTTCATCTAATCTCCACATGATGACACATCTAATCTTACTCTTTAATTAATACTGATCTCTTCCTACTTCCTAGAGTAAATTTCTTAAGAACTACTATACACCTATTGCTATTGGACATTATTATTTTTTTCTAAATCACTATGACATGACATTTTATCTACTTCTAAAAAAATGTGCAATGCATTAAGTGGAAAATATGTTTCAAGTGTGCCATGAAAGAGAATTTGTATCAAGAGACCCGGATAACAAAGGACATTATAAGACGTAGAACCATCAAACATTTATTAAGCACACCTCGTAAAATCACAGAATTAACAATTATCAATAATGCATGGCACTGAATCTCTGTTGCATTTGAGGGCTTCGAGTACAGTAAAACAGCCCATATAAAGATCTTAAATCTGGCATCAGAGGAACGGAGATTCTACCATCCCCTTCCATTAACAGACAATACGAAGTCATAGCCGATTAAATACCGATTATCGCTTCTTCACAGACCCTGGGTGAATTAGCTATTCATTGAATATTGTTATTAAACAAATGATTGAGCAGTATCTGATCAACCTATAGAATAATCAACTGATTAACTATCTGATCGTACCATCAATTATCAACATATCTAATTGTTTGAGAAATGAAGTTCGCAGTTAAAATTTTGACATGAATACTCACCATCTTGCTCCACCAGCAGAAATTTAAGTATACGATCCAGACACTTTTCGGGTTCGTCTGATGACAACCTTAGGCTCTCCACCATGTTTAGAATGTCCTCGCTCTCTTCCGCTTGACAAGACAAAGCAGACTCCATCATTTTTTTATGCTTAACTAAGCACACACTTTGGTATTAATAATATCTATTGTTACTGTATCGGCAAATGCACACGCCTCAATAAAAATCTATCTCTCAGGCCACCAGAGACACACAATGTTAGCTAGAGAGAAAGAGAGAGAGAGAGAGCAAAAAACTTCATATATTTTGTCAATTAAATTATGATCTGTTTAATCCTGATGATCCAGAGTGGAAATGTGACACACTGCACAATGTTATCTGCTTTTGTATGGAGAGAAAAATCTCCAATCCTCCAGCCAGTGTATTGTCAATCATTTTTTCCCCCTTCCTGCTGGGCATTTAAAATTACAAATACGGAACTCTCTTCTCTCGGAATAGCAGTAAGTTTATGCAGGATTTTCATTCATTGATGGAGAGAGAGAGAGAGAGAGAGAGGGGGAGGGAATAAGTGTAGCAGGCAAGTTGGTCTACCCAATAATTAACCCATCTGAATATTCATAACATGATGACTATGGGTCACCAAAGGTCAATCTTGCCTTTCAGAGTATCCCCCTTCTATGGAATGATTTGACCTGTACGTAATTCCATTATGCCCATATTGTGCAATAAAACCATTAACAATTGATTGTTTTAAAGGCTACATGTATGACAACTAATCCTATTTTCCAGCGAAAATCGAAGTTAAATCCTTTTGGAGCTGTCTATGTGGAAGTTAGACTTTGTACAGTAATGAGAATAAATGCCTCCCCTAAGACTGTTCTAAATTAATTTCTTACAAGTTATCGAGTCAAAGGCGGTCCAAGCATTGTATCTTCTGAAGGATGAACTCAAATTAAGCAAGGAATAAAAAAAACTAACCCTATTTATGGCAAATTCCAGTTGAATGAACTATCTTCATCTCAGAGTTACAGAAATGGTGTGTTCAATTTCAATTACTTAGTGGGAACAACATTTCATCCATGCAGAAAAAAATGCACAAAAAACCACCACAATGAATACCAGATTGCAGACTCCCCCTATTTAAGCCTTGTAATTTAACTGAGTTTGGTTCCTGTCCAAGAACTTAAGGCACCAGTGCAACAATCTTACAACTGGGAGAATAATTTTGATGTTTTAAAAACATTTAAATTTAATTAAATTGCCTATAACAAATCAATTCACCCTTGAAATAAAAATTCATTTGCTTTTTTTTCTGCTAATTTAAACAAATTCATTATAATTGAAGCTCCTCATTTAACTGTAAGTTATATTAATTAAACATGGAAATACACAAAATTATTTTACTTGTCACTTGGTCTTTCAGCTAGAATTTATTGCTCAAATGAGAATTTACCCATACGCACTTCACCATGCAATACATGTATATACCCCCTAAAAAAATCTTAACACATGCATGACAGCCTAAATCCAAAATTCTCTGGTCCAAGACCATTGGGACAATAATAACTATATTTCAGTTGATGGTTAATGTTTTCAATTCTTTTAAATTTTTTAAAACATTCCCTTTTAAACCTGAATACTATACATCAACTCGTAAATAGCAGAGTGAGGATTTGGGGTTATTATTTAATATTGTTTGGTCACCGATACATGTTTGACACTATCAGACACCTCTACCACTCTAGAAAAAAAAAAAGAAGAAGAAAGGAAGTAGTTCTAGCATCAAATACACCACACTTGATCAATGATACATTACAAACCCTATCTCTGTCTTGACATTTGCATTATTTTTCTGCTGAAATATTTGAATTGATCCATTTATGTTATGATGTACTCCGACTTGAATGACATTTTGAAAGGTGCACTCACAGAGAATGCCAATTTTTGAATTTGCACAGATTTCCAACCAACTTGATCCACTTCTTAATAAAAGTGCAGAGATACTGGCCGACTTTTGAAATAGTGCTGAAAGGTAATTAACCTATTTACCCCATGCATTTATCAATACCCAGTGCAATAGTTTTGGAACAATGATCAATAATGCAAATGTAATAAAGTAATCAATGGTAGTAACTCTTTCCCTCCCCCTCTCCCCACCTCTCCATCTCTCTCTCCACACTGATATATGTAGATGCATGAGATTCACAAATATGCATTACCATCCAATCCAATGCTTAAGCAAAATTTGACCTTTGACCTAATGACCTTTTCTCAAGAACACAAAGTAACCTTGACCTTATACTTTCTGACCTTTCATATGCTCCAAAGTATAAGAAGCTAGGTAGGCTTGCCCTAGCAGCTTTATCTCTTTTGTCATAGCATTCAATGAAACTTAAAACACAGGAATATTCATACACTTATGTAAAATATATGCCTCTATTGCTTTTCACTTTTATTCAAAGTTTGTTCATTCATTTAAAAGAAAACAACAATTCTGATTCAGTGTATAAAAAAAAAGAAATATTTTACATGTTTGTTAAGTTTTAAACATAACTTGGAACATGATTTTATCATTAAAGTAATCTGTTTTTCAAATAAATCTCCTGTTCAGCTTGAGAGTATGTTTTAAGACAATTAGAACTCTCAGTTCATATCTCTTTTTTAGCAAAATCCCTTTTTAAAACAAACACAAGTGAAAAAAACCCCTAATGTACATGAAAATGGAATATGGAACAAATTATGTACCTTTTACGATATATAGTACAAGACAAGTTTACTTTTTGATACCATTACATATAGAAAACTAACTTCCTTCAGATCATGTAGTAATATATGGATATATTGTATATTTATAGAAAATATACGGTATTCTGCCCTGTGCAATATAAACAGAAAATTCATGTGTATAATAAACCCTTCGCTTGTTATTAAACACCTCTTTCCTTTAATCATCGGCTATCATGATGTCGAATTCAGTATGTATCGTTCAATTCTGTTGTCCGAGTGTAAATCTCTAGCTAATATAGGATGCAATTTAAAATGCCATGTAATAATACATATATATTATCATAACAGTAACTTGATCCAAAGGGCCAGATCACGTCGAGTTGCCAGGCGCGGATCATCAGATCAAACGAGACGCAAAGCGTCAAGTTTGACCTGATGATCTGAACCTGGCAACAAGATGTGATCCAGCTCTTTGGATCAAGTTACTGTTATAATTAAATTTATTATATACCCTTGTCCATTTATAAGTTTTAATTACAAAACTATCTTTTTTTAAATTCAATTGTATGATGTTTACTTATATAACAAAGCTATTTTTAGATGAACTCTTTTGAAACGCGCTAAAATACAGACGTTATTTTATGTGTACTACGTCATCAGTTTCAGAGAGTGGTGATACGGAATCGGAAAACCACAGTGTGGTGATCCAGAAAATTGGATCACACTCTGTAAAATTGACAGTATCAAGAAAGGAAAATCGATGGGTATATAATAAATATATATATCATCCTCATTCTCCCTTAAACATTCAAAATCAAAACAATAACCAAAAGAAAGTGTAGGCATTAAATTCACTTGGGCCATAAAATGATTATGTTTGGTCTCCACTTTTCCAAACAAACCTGTCTGTTAAGTGCTAACCCTAACACACCATCGTTCATTCATCTTTGTTCAAATTATGAATCCAGGCCTTGAATTTTATTTAGTAGAAAACAACAAACTTTTACAATTTTTTTTTCATTTTATCAAACCAATCCAAGCTTTAGTTTTGTATATATATGAAACTCTCAGAAATGTTTGTAATACCACAGAAATAGAGTTACCAGTACTGATAAATATTTACATTTTCCAGTGTCTTTGTCTGTGATAACACTATGAATCAAATTTGTAACATATACTTTAATAATTTCATCAATGATGCGTTATGTACAACACAAGTAATACATTTTTCAAATGACGTGCTGCTGGGTTCAAGTGGGATTTGCATAATTACAAAATGAAAATAATGTAAAAATGCCAACCATTTAATTATTATTCAATTGTACAATAAATTGCTGACAATTTAGCAAATCTGTAAGAAATCATTATTTGAATATTATGAGGTGATCATTATGGTTAGGGCATGATCAAACTTATCACTAATCCCTTTGGGCTTTATTGGATTTGATCATGCTCCAACTGTAATGATCACATCATAATACTCAAAGAATGATTCTTTATTCCTTAATTAGTATTGGAAGTGCTTATTTATAATAACTTTAAGCACATGTATCTGGATATTATTTTTTCATATATCATTAATAGGAACTTGGATGATAATGTCAAAAAATATTGAGAGGTGTCTCAAATACTTCCAATAGGAGAAAAAAATGTCAGATTTTCCCATTATAAATTTTCATAAGAAATATTTTTTTATCTTTTTTCATTTCTGGTGATGTGTCAATGAAAATTTAATTGTATTTCTTTGACACGTGTGTATTTTGATTTTGCTACTTTTTAAACAAGTACACTTAAAGCCTACTTACAACTTATAGTCATAGAATAAGATTTTTGTTAGTTTTGGCAGATGTATTTTGTCTGTGATGTGTAAATGCCAAATATTCTTTAGTCAAACTGAGGAACAGTCTGTCAGATTTAGTTTTCCTTAGATGTAATGTTGAATTTTGACAGATCATATTGACCTTCAATATATGACAACATGCTCATATTCTTTACAAGTTTAAATAGGAAAATATTAAAGGTTCTCTAAAGACTTGTGGATATTCTGCTTACTAAAATTGCATTTACTACAAAATATATTATTCAAAACTGTCTTTGATACAAAGATTTTTACATAATTCTAAAATAAAAAGTTCTCTAAAGACTTGTGGATATTCTGCTTACTAAAATTGCATTTACTACAAAATATATTATTCAAAACTGTCTTTGATACAAAGATTTTTACATAATTCTAAAATAAAAAGTTCTCTAAAGACTTGTGGATATTCTGCATAATAAAATTGCATTTACTACAAAAAAATATTATTCAAAACTGTCTTTGATACAAAATTTTTACATAATTCTAAAATAAAAATAAATTCTGTTGTCATGTCATTTTAAAAGCTGAACATTTAAAACTCTATGGTACAAAAACAAAACGTTGACAACATAAATACTAATTTTGTATTTTTACATTTGAAAAATAAGTCACTTAGAGGAATACTCACACATGATGTTACAAAAAATAGGTGTATATTCTTTCTCTCAGTTCAGGAAATCCAACTATTGTCTGTGCGCTGCCATGACACCGGAAGTATGATAAAACAAAAACTGGAGAAAAAAAATTCTTAACCCGAAAAAAATATTTCAAATTGTGAAGAAAATAAATTTGAAAAATACTAATATCACTTGTAACCATATTTTTTATACGCAGATCATTTAAAATTGGAAATTGGTTGCTGGAAAACTCGTGTGCACCATATTTTGACAGTGAAAAAATGGGAGAACCGAAAGGACAATATTTACTATGTGCGAAATACCTGATTTTTTATAAAACAGTTTGATGATTATTGAAAAGACGTTGAATTAATATAATACTCTTTTGGTTAATAGAATTAAAATACGATAGAGTTTTTACGGAAAGCTGAAACGTAAATCTATTTTTGGACAAGTAAGCTTCCCTTCAGGTAAACGACCTTCACATTACTCCCACTTGGTTCCTTAGTTTATAAACTTGATGGCGGTCTAGGAGAATATACGTGATGTCTTATGCCGTAGTTCTGAAGGGTGGGCCACCCTGGGGATTTAGGATCCAGGGTGGAAAGGAATTTAACGAACCGATATCAGTCGCCAAGGTGTGTATTTTTCACTTATTTGAAGTTGCCATTCAATAAGATTTTCAATATTTTTTCTCTCATAAGTTACAACCTACCTGCAGTAGGTGAAGGGAATATGAATATTGTAAGCTTGTACCGAATATGAAAGTAGTTGAACTTTTTAACGACTGATCCTAAATGTAGGATATATTTTTGACGGTGGGTTGGATTAAAGGGAAACTCTGATTAAGGGTAGAAAATAATTACTAACGTAATATTTTTAAAAAAAAGTTACTGACTTTTAAACTTCTAAAGTTTTATATCATCAATATAAGATATGACAGGTCTTAATAAATCGGTGGTACTCTTTAAATTTAATGTTTTTGATACAATGGGTTCTCAAGCATTTAAGTGTTAGATAAAGATGTCATCTTGATCTTTAATTCCGTTAGCATTCACAATGGTTTAAAACCTATCCACAGTTAAAACTGTTAAATGGCTTATAATGGAAATAATCCCAATTAAGTAAACATGTTGGTATTGTGGTTAAATAGGTCTGAATTTAGTTTCTTTAATATTACATGATTTAAGTTGACATAGCTTTGTAAGAGGAATCAAAGGAAGACTTCTTTTAAAGAGTCCTGATATGAAAGATCCTTAGAATTTTTCAAAATCCTCTTAAACCTACATGAAATCAGCAAGGTGTTTTATCATTATTTTATTTTAAACTATGCAGTTTTTTCCTGACCTGATATTTAACACTTAGTTTAATATTCTAAGACAGTAGATACAAAACCTACTTTTAAAAAAAAAATCTGATTCTAAATGAACTTCAGCTGTTCAGTTTCCGGTAGTCGGTAGATAGGTATTTTGTGAACTGATAGAGAAGTTCTATTTTTAGATGGAAAATTTTTCATCTCATTTGATAAAATTTGCCTTGATAAACCTGGCAGCAGATAGTGATTAATGGTAGAACATTTTAATGTCGAAATATGAATAGTCCTTCCATATTCTCTGTTTGCTTTTCTTTCAAACCACCGGAAATTGCAGTCAGGTATGGAACAAAAATTTTTTTAAAGGCCCAAGTATTGAATAGTTGAGAAAGTTGTAAAATTAGTCAATTAAGGCTCCTAATGATGTAGCGCTTTTAAATATCCCCCCCCCCCCCCCAAAAAAAAAAAAAAAAAATAATGTAAAGTTCAATTTTATCTTTGTTAAAGAACTTTAGTCTTGAAATGTGCCTTTGTAATATGATGATACACAATACACAATTGTTACTGCCCATTGAAAAAAATGATAAAAAAGAGAGGTACAGTGTATAATGGAGACAATTTCAAGATAGCACACATTAAGGTGCTTGGGCAATCCTATTATTGCAACTTGTGTTAATTGTAGCAGCACAGGTATCCGGTGTCATTTCTTGGTAATTGTTATGAATAATATTGCCTGCAAAAGATGCAAGCGTGTGTATGTCTATGTGCATTAGTCTGATATGTTTTATGCGAGGGAGCGCATGTGTAGTGTGTATTTTTGCAATGAATTATTAGAACACCATGAGCAAGATCTGGTGGATGATGAGGAAATATGGAAACTCTTCAGGGGAGATAGTGCCTTGTCTGATCCAATAGATGATCTCTTATTGGATCCAGCCCAAAGTGAATCAGCACAGAAGACGATTCAGAGAGCTCTCCGAGTAGGGCTCTAGCTTATTCCTGCACACCAAATCTCAAGGCATAAATAGAAAGAAAAAAAAAACTTTTAAAAAAAACCATGTGGCTGTGCCTCTCTCAGTATAGATAAAATTTGAAACATTTGATATCAAGATATTTTTTCAAGATTAAGACAGGAGGGAGAAAAATTTATTTGGGTACGAAAAAGGCACAGCTCGGAAAAGATTCAGATCTTCTTGTTTTTATGCATTGAATTGTACATATACATCTAAGAGATAACAGTGTTCTTGAATCTCTTGAGTTGAATCAACTTCTGTTGTAGACAAGCTTGACACTCGAGTGCTTTCTATAAGTGACTTCTGTTTTGTGTATCAAAGGAGTTGTCTGTTTAACTTTCCTATTCAATGCCTGACTTCATGATGAATTATATTTTTGCGAAAATTATTGTTGCATCATACTGCCCAAATGCCAACTTTTTTTTTCACTAGAAATTAATATTAATCCAAATTGTTTCCCTTTTACAGTGATTATTTTACCGCATGTTAGTTATTTAGTTACATATTTATTAATCATGTTTGGCAAAGGAATAGCCAGCAACAGACTGACTTAATGCTATTACACAGTTCATTAACCCTCTCCCGGATGGGTTTTAGCAGTGGAGTGAAGAATTCTTGTTTGTCTATCATTTTAGGCTGACTTAATAGAAGGATCTTCCTGGTTTTCCAGATGAAATATACCCTTCAGGTTATAATGCAGACTGCTGTATAGTCAAGCTGAAACACAAATATTGAAAAAGCATTTAACATAGAACTGTTGGTTTGTGGTGAAAACCCCACACTTTTTAGGTGAAAGTAAATTAGGAATAGCTATTTTTATTATCAAAGAAAAGTAACTCATTGTTCTGAAAGTTTTACTACCTTTCCTGTGAGGATATGTGTCAGCAAGTTCTTTATTCATTGTATGCTGCAAATTTTGACAGTTTTGACTCATTCTGGATTTAATTACTATTTCTTGGTTCTTAATTCTGCATAATAAATGAATGATCAGCAAAAAGAGAAGGAGAGAGAGAGAAAATATTGTGCAGTACGTGAAAAACAATGATTTTTCACTGTTGAGTGTTCGTGGTTTGGCAAATAACAAGATTCCCTCTTATTTAGAAATTTAGAATTATTTGTTAAGGATTGGCAAGAACATGTCTGATTTACGATACCAAATGTAAAATGCATACAGACTCTGGCAATTGACCGTGCATGGCTTTGCATAACTTTATGAGACCTTATGATCTGTTAGTTTGGATTTGGCAGACTGACGTTTATATGGAGATTATTTAAGGTGGGGTCAAGTGGCTTAGGTGGATGAATACCAGACAGAGTATGTAAAATGGCATAACCAAATAGAAATAAAAATATAGTTCAATGAATTCACGAGAAGAAGTGTAATTGCAGTATAAATCTTTGACCCCTTGGAGTGTTACCCCACTATGACCCTTCCCTAGGAGGAAGTAATTATTTTGGAAAGCCTGTTTATTCATTACGCTATGAATGTTTTATTTTGTTTAAAGCAAAGGTAATATCATGAATTCCTCCAAATGTTTGTTTTAACTGGGAAAATAACCAGCGTATATTGATTAAAAAAACCCCGAACATTTCGATAAATAGCCATTTTTAAGTATCTGTTATATTCTCATCAGTAGTTGAAGTTTACAGCAATATGATTGAATAGAATATAAGTCTATTAATGAGACATTTTTGGCTGCTGTGTATTTACTGCACAGGTTGCAGATCACGTTTAGATTGGAGCTCTTGCCAACATGGTTGTATCTGGGATGATATAAAGACTGTCTACTGCAGGCCTCCTGAGTGAAGATGCACATGCATGCACATGCAGGTGTGAAGTGAGGCCTGTAAATATCTTGTTTGTTCAGGGTTATCTCTTTTTCTTTTTTTAGTTGAAGTGTTTGAAATCAATGTCTCAGCAATTTCTTTTACATCTTTTTTGAAGTCTATTTTTTGGGGGAGCGACTTAAAAAAATGAAATAAAAAATATTGATTTTAAAAGCTTATTTTTGTAAGTATAAACCTATCAATGTATATCATGGTGCTGAGAGCATTTAAAAGAGCTGTTCTATTAGTTCAATAAAGCACTTTGATCATTGTCAATAAATTCATCTCTGGCTTCAAGATGTGCTATGAATCCACCTTTTTTTACTTTAAAACTTTAAAGAGTTGAGCCTAAATGACGTATGCTTGTTGCAGAATAATCACATCATGACTGTGTCTATCTTGGCAGTGAGGGGCTGATATATTTAAACATGGGGGGATGCTATTTCTGGAGGAGCATCAGCCATATCACCATAACCTATCCCCGTTTGTACACCAATAATCACGTCTTTCAAGTTTATTGCTTAATTTTAACGTTACTGTACAGATATTTAGAGCATGACTAACACAAAAAAGTAGCAGTCAATTAGAAAGATGAAGAAGTCTTAATTGAAATATTTTTAGAGTCTGGCAGCTAACACACTGAGTTTAATGTGCTGTAGTTACTAAATAAAATCCTCATTTCTAAAGTACTATTTGGAGGGGGCTTGCTCTTATCATTGAGTTGAACGGCAGCAAATGAAACAATCCCAACCAAATAAAAAAAAGTTCTGACAATAGATTCTGACGCCATGACGATGACCTCAAAGGTCACTGCACCAGTGAATTTCTTTTTCCATCATGTGATATGTGCTAGTTGCTGAGGAAACTGGGTTCCTCTTTTTCGGTGGTGGGATTATTCAAATTTGAAAAAAAAGAGATTTTGATCAAACAAAACAAGAAGTAAGTATAAGATCTTTTAATGATAATTTCGAGATTTGTTGATGGATTACAAGATTTGGAAATGAAAAGAATGTTAATTTCTCATGTGGTTCGGCTATAGCTGCAATAGATTTTGACGTTAGAAGATGTAGAAGTGTATATCAGAGACACATGTTAACTGCCGATTACTTGTAATTAGTTGCATTCCAGCCCATCTCCTAGCTCTAGGTTGATTTAAATACTCCATAATTGTATTTAGGTATCTATCATTATCTATGTTCACAAATGGGAGGTTATTCAATGAAACAGATGGTCGAGGCCTAGATTACAATTGTAAGGGTCAGTAATTCTGATTAGAATTCAACTCTTATTAGAAAATCCTTCAGAGTTGCTATTGACGTATATTTTTATGGGTTATATTTACTAGGATTAAAGCTTTTCCTTTTTATCTCTTATAAAAATTTCTCTCCTGTAGGTACATTTTTATTACAGCTGATGCGTATTGTGATATTTATTACAGATAAACCACCTGTTCAGATGTACATAAAGTGCTTTAGAGCGATACCTGTTTTCAATATGTACATATATTGAAGAACTTGTACATATTAATTTTTGACATTTTATTTCAATGCTTGACTAGTTAAGCAAGGCTGTAAAGTTAAAAATAGGGTTTTTTTTTTTTTTTTTAAAATTGTAGTGTTTGTATGTGAAATATGAGAAAAAAATTAGAAAACTACACTTAGAATCATGCACTATACATTGAAATAAACATTCCAATTTAAAAAAAAAAATGTTTGGTAATAAGAGAAATTGTGGGAACAGCGTGCATATATAGCTTTGAAATTCATTCAATTGAGACACAATTGAGGAGAAATTTCTTCTTCACAGTTTGTTTAGTCTGTTGAGAATGGGGAAGATTAGATAGCCTGGTATGTGTGCAAGCATTTTGTTTATGCTGACTAATTTCTCTTTTGTGGCTACAATGGCCACCTTCCTCCTTTTCCTCTCCGAACACAATTTCTCCTAATTATCAGCCTCAGATAAGATAATTGAGTGTGGGCCTGTTCTCACTAAGACAGCCATATTGTGCCATCACCTGATAGAAACAGCTTTTCTCAGCAGGGCATCTCTAACTATCATGTACATTTGTCTGATATATGTGGGTGCATTACAGATTTTTCAGCACATGCATTTGGAAAATATCATTCTCTTCTAATAGGTGCATGTTTTAACATTCCTGGGTTAAAAGATTACTTCCTACAGAAGTATTGCAGCCTAATTTCATGTTAAAGTAAGATAACTGGTGTGTTAGGTTATGAAGTTTTTAAGTGAAAGTGAAAAATTGAGCCTCTCTATACACCTTTTGAGTGGCCTTGTACTCATTTTTTAGATTTTAACAATGAAAAAAAATGATAGCATGAATACAGCTAAAGATGCTGGATGCTAAGGGTTGTATCTAAACAATTTTTTTTTTATCTGTACTGTAATAAATTGGTAGGCTAGTTGCTGTTGAATGTACAAAATGCCTTTATTTCATTGGAAGATCGTTATTCTACTTGGGAAGTAGTCTTCATGTACACTTCAGGGCATTTTCAAACACACAGTGCACAGAGATGGAGGCCTGAGGGTCAATCTGCACAGCTGGGTTTTAAAGCTAATGGGGGATGCTTGTTTTATGGATTGAGAGAAGGAAGATACGAGGTCAAACAATAAGATTTTCACAACTTTTGATTGTTGGCCATAAAACCTGAAGTGGATCTTCTCCCTTTACAAATTGCACTGGTTAAACCGTGGAGGGTAAAAATGGTTAAAATACAGAAAACACATGTTGGCAAAGTGGCGTATGAAAGGTCGTCAGCACTAATTAATTGTTTCCCTCAGCTGTGAAGAGATTTTACAGAGGTGTAAGACGGTAGACATTGTCAAGGTTACCAGTAGTCTGGTTGCCATACTTCCAGGATTCCACTTTTCCTCTATCTTTTAAGGACTTTGACGGATCTCTTTAATATCTTACTAGATGATTGGGTATTTTTTCTCTCTCACTATCTTGCTCTCTCTGCTGTGAATTTGAATGGCTCTAAATTGAAAATTTTTATAGCATGTTTCCTGTAAACAAAAATATTTAGCTGATGACAAATATATATAGAAAGTGACTTAAACTCACATTAAAAATGGCATAATGTTCAGTTGTGTGTGATTTGTCATTTGACGTGTTGGATATTGCAACTCTGATGTTAAAGTGCTACAGCATAATAAAGTTTGACTGAAGTTCTTGATTAATCACAGTGAGACAATTATGATAAGCAAAAAATATGTATATAGATGATTGTTTTATATACTATGTAAGTATTTACCATACCAAATTAATTTAAGTGTTTCCATTCCACAAATGACATCTTTGAGATGTTCCCTTCCTTTGTGTTCCTTCCAGAAACACTGCTTCATTACATTTCATTACATGAAAAAGTGCAGCTGACAGATATAAAGCACTTTAAAAGTTAATGAAGAAGAGAGGGAAAAAAATCCCAATATCATCCCCTGGAGCCTGCAAATACGGTTTCCCCTTTTTCTGCATGAATTTCAGAAATTAATCTTGATGGATGGAAACCGAGTCCCACCTGGATAACCCTAGTGCATTAAACCTCTAGCAGGGCCTGTCTGTGGAAAACATTCTGGCATGATTATCAAAGAATTTCAGAAATGGCAAAATAATCAAGAAGCAGTTTTGAGAGCATGTGCTGCTAAATTGAATCAAAGTTAAAGGGGGATGTAACTGCTGCAATCAGGGGAATGCCCCATTGCATTGAATGACTGAGGAGGAATATATGGGGCCTTAATCGTGCATGAGCCTGACAGTTTCTGTTGAAGAGGTGTAAATACTTGTCTAGCTGTGAGAGAGAGAGAGAGAGAGAGAGAGAGAGAGAGAGAGAGAGAGAGAGAGAGAGAGAGAGACAGAGCATTTGCTCCCAAAAAACTTTTTAAATTAAAAAGAACTATTATTAGCTACTTTTGGCAGATGAATGAAGTTTTGTGTCATAAGTCTTAAGATTTGCGCCATGAATCAATGAAAAAAATTGTCAAGTGAAGGATTTTGTATTTGTCATGGCAGCTAGGTCATAGCAAATTTGCAGACTTTTGGTTGCGTCAGTGTTTGCAACCTTGTTCAGTTGCACGTAGCTCCACTCTGGAACCACCCAGATAAGAAATTTCATTTTTTATGAAGTCTGAAATCTTTGAGATTAAAAAGTGAATTTAAAATATGAACGATGTGAAAATCAAGATTTGGATAAATGATAGATGTTGAAAAACAGACATAAATGCCAGATTAAGATATGAAGGTTTTTTTTTTATGCTGATCAAGCTCTGCATTTACGAAAACAAGTTTATTTGCTTGAAGATTTGTTTTGCTGTACTGAGCTTCCCTTTCCCCAACGAGAAGGCAATTATTAACCCAACTCTTTTAATTCATTAGGATCAAAGGCAATCAGTAAAGAGGTCTTTTGATTTGGGGTTGTAATGAAGAGACAAGGTGCTTATCTCATTATCTGTTTGTCTTGCAGATTCTAGCTGTTTATTGTGTGCAAATATTCTCACCTATCTGACCTATTGTGTAAGTCGAAGCTTCATATTAAAACCCCGGTTCTGTAGAACATGTATTGTGATATAATTGAACCCTCCAAACAGCACATCCTAGAAACCTGTGACATGCAGTTTTACAACCGTGAGTCATTGTTTGACAAAGTTAAATGTCTTGCGTGTATTTCTTTATTGATGTATTGAAAGAAGAAAAAATAAAGAGATTTATCGTGCACTATACGAAGTTTAGACTTACCAGGTTTATTCTTGCTTTCATTTTACTTTTGTTGGTCCCCACACACAGTTCTCTGGCTGTGGTAACACCCCCTTGGGTCTTGTTTGGGCCACAACTTGGGTATAGCCTTTTTTGATTTTTGGATTGGTTACAATATCCAGGGAAGGCAGACAGAACGATGAAAGGTAGATTTTGACAAAAGAAAAGAGTGATTTGAAATTGGACCCTGATCGTATCAGACAAAACAGACAACCGGATTTCTGGTTTTTCGTAGTGCCTTCTTGTTCACATCTCTGTTGGGATTTAAAGGTGTTTTGTGTGCAAATTGGATTTTTATTAAGAAAAAGTAAGTTATCAAGGTTATTATGCTGACTTGTATAAAATTGCTTTTGATCCTTATTAAATGGCCATGCATATCTTTTCTGTTCAGATTACAGGATGTGAAAAGATTGACCTTGCATGTCAATAGTTATGAGGAAAATCGCATTTTGTTTAAGTTTTTTATCTTACACTTTCGTCACCATTTTTTATTATCTTCACTGCTTGTATATGTGATTCAATTTGTGTTCAGTAATCGTTTTAAGAAAGAATTTGTTTTTACAAGGATTGATTGCATGATCTGGAGTCCAACTGGGAGATATTGCATAGCAAGTGCAAAACATCAAACAATTCTGAGAAATATATATTTTTAGAAAGTGAAAAAGAGAGGAGCAAGAGTTTATTGAAGTTAAAGTATGTAGAACCACCCCCCTCCCAGATTACTTAACGGTTATATATAAGTAATATTAAATAACAGATGCTTTTGCAAGCGTCCAAACCTGTAATAATCATAACTTTACATCTAAGCTCATAGATGTGGATCAATTAAAAACATGACCTAATGGAATTTAAGAATGGATCAAGGAACACATATGACATTTTATATATAGTCAAATGAAGTTCAGCATTTAAGGAACACAAGAATGCATTGGGGTCTTGCAATAAGTATAATTCCTTTGATCAACAGATCAGAATTTGATCCATTTAAACATTCCTCCGGTTCCAGTAGTTCAGTGTCCTGCATATTTTCTGCAATTCCTACTTAATACCCCTTTGACCTTTCTTCTTACATGTAGTAGATATTTATATACAGTTAGTTATGGATTATTGAATTGCCAATTTTAGTTTAATGGTTTAAGCTTGAACATGTGTTCTAGAGTGCAGGATCTCTTTGTTTGGCTTTCAGTACTGTGTCTGGATAAGCTGTAGAGTTAGTACATATCTCTTTTTATCCTGTTTGTTTGTTCAGAAAATTGATATCATTGTTTTAAACTATTTTGGGTAGATGTGTGAACAAAATAGTTTAAATATCACCTCATTGTCAATTTGTTTTGCAAACATAATGATGACAATTAACATTTTCATCCGCTATTGTACACACATGTATGCAAAACAGCCTTTTGTTCTACAGCACTGCAGAGGGTAAGAGTTTTAATGAGGAGAAAATGTTTGACTTATAAAATACAATGCAAAAGTAAACATAGCTCTTGGATTCTTTACGTCTTCGTGAAGAATATTGGAAGCATATTGACCATCACTTATTGCAGGAACATGGGTTTAGTTCAGTTTCACTTGAAATGTATATGCAAATACTTTGGCCACTTTTTATCGATAAGTTTGAAAACCAATTCTTAATGCATCACATGAACTTGTTTTTTTTCACAGATTGAATGAATTTTTCTTTAATGTTTGGAAAAGAAAAGAAATATTCATGTAATACTGTGTTGCATCTTCTCTCGTCAGTCACAATGTTGTTGTTACAATTCACTGGTCTGGTCTTTATCATCTACATCATTAGAATAGCTTCTGAAGTTATTATAAAAGATTGCTTCAAAGATAATGGGAATCTTTAAACACCTAAAGTAAGTAATTAAAAGTTTGATCTCCTTGAAAGGGTGTCAAGATCTCCACAAAACTTTAAAGAGGAGATAGGTCTAGTACTACACTTATTGATTTATGGCCTTCGAGGACATTCATCATGTTATTGGTATTTTTTATTGCCCTAAGTGTGGATAAAGTAATTATATTTTTGGGAGGATAACTGTTTATAACACAGATACTGGCAGTATGAGGTTATCTCCTTTTTTGAGTTTTTTTATGTGATGGGAATTTATTCCTGAAGGAAAAATGTGACACATTGGTGAAGATCCTTTAACCTTATGTAGGGGGTCGCCTCCATCCCTCACAGACAGGAAGTTGTTATAGCCACAATTACACCCTCTATTCACCTGTCAGAGGGTAACCTCAGCTCAAGGCTCAACAGATGATCAGATAAAGTCTTATTTGTAGCATCACTACAGCTACAGTATCTCAAGGCGGAAGAAAAGATTTTTCCTCACCCTGCAAAAATATGATGATGTCTTGTTGCTCCAAGACTCTGATTGATTATGACAAAGACATATGCTCGGAAGTATGAAAGAAGTCGAGGGACGTTTCTGTATGATAACCTATTTACGTGTTATTTAGGGGTCTTTGATGTTTTTTATTTAGCTAAGCATCTGGTGTACATTGAACTCCTATTTAGATTTCTATCTTGTTTCTTTTTTTCCAACCCTCATATCTTTTAATGAGTCATTTGAAAGATAAATTTTTAAGCAAATTACTGAGATTATTCAATATATTCTGACATTATTTAATATACTCAGTTTTGCAATATATATACAGTGGATCATTAGAAATTGATGTCTAAACTCATATTTTCAATACAGGGATACCTGACATGAGCACCTTGCACTTAAACCTTCTAACCTACATAAACTATACATTCCAATGAAACAACTTGACTGAGAACCTAGTTGTGTTATGAGCAGACCCCTTAGAAATCTGTCAGGTCAATTATCATTTCTGAAAATGATGAGGTATGAAATCCTTTCAGAATTGATTCTCTTGTACCTAGTTATAAGTACATGTAGTTTAAGATTTTATTTTCCGCTCAATAAACTGGAAGAGTATGAAGCACCTTTGTGCACTGTTTGGTTTCCAAGCATTGTCTCCATCTCTCCATGATTTCCTAGCAGGAGCAGACGGCAGCACAGAGTGCATGGATCTCGTGCATTCCAACAGTTTGTATTATCTAGAAGACCTTCTTGTAAGTTGTCACACCAATACCAGTTTTATTATTTCCTCTCTCCTTCTGACAGGTGAACCTATTAGTTTAGAAGAAGGGTTAAACAAAAAAGAGAGGAAAAAGGAAATCGCTCAAATCAAACTTGTCAATTCAGCATGCTTTAGTTTAAAGATAGACCAAGGAATTCCTCTGATGGATTGGGTGAGGAAAGGGAATCAGGTGCAAAATGGTTGTTTGAAATCTAGAAGAAGATAAAATTGCATTTTTTACTTAAGGATGCAGTCAATTTATCGTTTAATGGATGGTAGGGCAATAAGTATCTTCACATCCTAATGTCAACAAAACTTATTGCTAACAACCCTAAGACTTGGAGAGAAAATTGACTTATCTGGCAATTACCGGGTACAGGCAATGACTCTTAAATTTTTCAAAAATATTGATTTATGGATATAGATAAAATTAATGTTTGAAAAAGAAAAAAGATCCAGAATAACTGAAAAGCACTTCCTTTCTGATTGGAATCTTTAAAACCTTTAACTTGTATTATTTCATACAATCAAAGAATATCAATATTTTTTTTTGTATAGTTTAACATCGAGAGCAATTTGCTGAAAAATTGTACATACAATGTACTTCTATTTGCAATTGTTTTAATTGTCGGATTACTCCCTAGACGTGTTTTGTCATTTTGCATTGGTAACTGCTATGGATCAGAAGGAACAGGTTGTGTTGACACTCTTCAACAGTCACAGCCAACACAAAGTTTCTTGGTATTTGTTGAAGGTCTTAAAGGGACTTGAAGCTTTTTGCTTGTGAAAGGTGTGACCATGAATGGCAGTCCCCTCCACACTGACTGTTGTATTGTCGTGCTTCTGGTTTGGACAAACTTTTAAAACCAACCTTCAAATCAAAAAGACTTGACTGAATGTAATTGTTGGTATTACTAAACAATCATCTGTAGTTTGTTCACCTTGCAGGTGTTGTGGACCTAGGTAAATTATACACCTATTTCTTACACTGTCAAGCCATTAACCATTTTACAACTTCTGATTTCTTTGGTAAGCTCCCGTTACTATTATCCAGTAGCTACAAGAGGCCCCTTATTCGTACTCTGATATTGACGTTGGTGTAAATCCTTTAAACAACAAATAGAATGACCTGTAAAATAAGGACACCAATCAGGAATCACTAGGATATGTATGTTCTCATCCTTTGATGAGAGTTGGCTTAAACGTGGAAGATTTATGCAAACAAAACTTGCTATCCACACTTTTTCTGTATTGTGATAGGCTGATATTGGTTATTGATTCATGAAGACTTTAGACCAAAATGAAGAGAAAAAAACCTGGCATATGTTGTGGCATTATAAAAAACTATTCTAAGTTTTTAATAATTAAGTCAGAAAAATCAGTAAACTTAATAATTGCTACAGTCTGATTTTTATTGTGTCTTGAATATAAATTCGGTTCAGATGGTAAATTGACACATTAATAAGATGAAAAAAATTGCATGCTGCAGTTGCCAAATTACTTTAAATGATAAATAAAGTTTGTGCATGGCTTTTGGCAAAATTCAAACTTTTTGTAACTGAGACTTTTTACCAGCTTTTTTCTAAATATTCAACAAAAAGATTAGAAATTCTTTAGAAAATATAAATGAGTGTTTAGTACTTGGTCTTTAATCCGTGATTCAGTTTTGATTCTGAGTAAAAAGCTTCAAATATTCCAACATGTATTCTTACATCAGCATCTTTATATATGATGTGTATTTTTAGATGTCTGCTTGCAGATATATATATATATATATATATATATATATATATATATATATATATATATATATATATATATATATGCATTACTGCACAACCTTAATGCTTTTAAAATCATTTTCACTCACTTTATTTTTGTTAAGAGCAATTTTTTTACCAACAAAAAAAGAAGCATCTGATAAGAGTTAAATGAATCTCTTGATTCATCACTGACAGCATGTATGTAAAATTCAAAACATTCCACAGTTCTGAGTAACGAGAGGAACCTGTTATGAGCAACACAGAGTGATGGTTGTTTAAGAATCAGTAGATGTCTGCCCAGCTGCCTCTGATTGTCTTCTGTATACATGTTCTTGCTGTCTAGCAGTCAGGAGCATTGCCATGGAAACATACTGTAAACAAATATTGCTACTCTACAAAAGATCAGTGCAAAGTGAAAAAAAATTCTAAAAATATTGTCCTAGTGGTTGTACCTTGCATCCTGTGTTGTACCAGTATTTAGTTAGGTTTTAATGATGTTGAGAAGAAAAACTTGTTTGATTTAATAAGTACCATTGTTGTGTGGATTTTTTTGTAAGAGGAGTAAAAGATTTCCCTAACCATATGAACTTCCTTGGAGATGTATATATGAATCTTAATTACCATTTGGCAGGTCAGACATGGTCTATACCTTGTCCATGTGTTTTTTCTCCCCCACACAAACTCACTTCCAGCCACTGCAAACATTTTCTCTACTCCAGCCCCACTTTGTGTACAAAACCTTGATCCAGAATTAATCACCGATCATTCTCTTTTCTGTATCTTCAGATCAACCCGAATAGTAAGGCATACGTAGAAGGCATCAAGGTAGGGGACCTTATAGAGTCACTGAACGGACAGAAAACAGAAGGACTCTTACACAACGATGTGCAGCAACTTATCAAGATTGCCAGCGGAGAGTTAGCGCTACAACTCAACAGGTTCGTTTTGATAACAGAACTTAAACTTTAGAATTAAATTCCATACTGGCCTAAGATCAATACTTGCAAAGTACCTATTCTTGCCAACACTTCATTTTGCATGTTAAACTGTGAATTTTTTATTGCAATGGCAAGAACTGGTACTTGGCAAGAATTGGTCCAAGTCCAGTAGGTTTCATCTCAATTTATCTTATAAAATTGGTAAATGTACTTAGCACTTTAACTCAATAGGTTGGTTGTGATGTTTGAATTTAAAATTTTGAACTCATTTACTATTAATGCTTTCTAATGTATTTCCGAAAGAAATAGATTAACTCCAATTACTTGTTTGGTTATAGAAGTTAGGGGTTCTCTAGACAACTGACACAACTTGCTTGTGCATATGCGACACATTGAAGCAATGGTTTTGCAGGTCTTTTAACGAGAACTTGCCTCTAAAGTGAAGTTGATAGTACTGTTTTGATCAAGATTCCAAATTTCAACCTTTGGTTTGCACAACAGAATCTGAAGTTGTCAGAGCAGACAATTTGTAGTTGAGAAGTCCATGGCCAGTGATGAACTGAAGAATAGTAAACACTGCCTTAACCAGGCAATTATAAACAATTGATTTAGTCGTCAAAAGTTGAAAAATAGGTAATTAATACATGTAGCTTATACAAACATTTGAGAGCTGACACTTTGAAAAAGTTTACAGGCTTAATCAATAGTAGCAAAAAAGATAGACCTTGAAATGTTTTTGTGCAAAACAACCAAAAAATGTATCTAAGTAAAAGACACTATATATATACATGTATATACCTGTAGTGTGTATGCATTGTAAATGTATATATAAACATTTGGAACTTCTTATTTTGTAAATATGTACCATAATCTAGGTATATGTGGTAGGTTTCCTAAAACTTTGAAATGATACTTTATATGGCGATATTTGAATATGCTTGTTGAAAATATTAAGTACTGTGGAATCACCAAAATTTGTTACTGCCAATTTTCGTGAATTGCCACTAGTGGACAGGAACAAAAATTATTGGATTTTTTTGTATGATTAATGAATTAATATTGTGTTTTGTTGAGACTGTACTGGTAGATTTGTTAAGGGGGGGGGAGGGTGAAATCCATGAAAAGTAAGCAAGTACATAAAAGAATTACTGACTTGGCGTAAGCTTACATGGATTCAAATTTAGTTAAGCTAGTCTATTCAGCTTTTAGGCTATAGATATGTAAAGAAAGTGCTGAAAGTGCAGTTACTCAGCTATACAGATACACAAATTCCTAGTGTCTTATTGATTTCCATTTATTTGCCCTAGCTGTTCAGTACTAAGACTCTCTCAATATAAGAACTTCTCTTTCTGACCTTTTCTCATTCAAACTCATCCACTGAGAAAGAAAAAACAGGACAAGAGTCTTGTACAGTAGATCTATATTTATATCTATAGATACCTTTATTGGGTTGTGATGGCTGCATGCAACATAACAGGATGACCAGTTTAGAAAACATCCTTGAAATCATTAGTGTAGATTGAGAAGAGAATTGACCCTTCCTATCTTCCTATGACCACTTAAAGTGTTAGTTCAAACAGTAATAAACCTCTATTGATGACTGCAGTTGTGATTGCTTGATCTAAATGGATAGTTTTCCTGCATTCTGAAAGGTCTATTTTTAATTTGTCAAACTCTTTTCTTGTAAATGAAGTACTATTACTAATTTACTATACAGCATACAAGGAGTTCAGAATATCATCAAGCAGAGGACTTGGGATTATGATGATACTGTATACAGGGAAATATTTGCCCCCATTTTATTTTCGCCCATTTCGACCTTGTTGTCAGTGGGCGAATTTAAGACCTGGCGAATTCCAATGTTTCAAATTATCTCTCTTTAAACACAACTTTGTCTGGGCAAATTCAAGATGGAACAAAACCATTTGCAAGAGAAGAAAGACGAAAATAAAATGGGACAAAGATAACCCTGTATGCAGTATACAATAATATATGTAGTTTAATATGTATTATATAGTTCATGTACTTGCACCTATTAAAGAAGAACATCCTGCTTAGTGTAAAAAAAATTCAGATTGACACCTGTTGTTTAATGTACTGAGTTATTATAGTGTATGATTCATAGATTGATTGTAGAAGATAGAAAGTTTTATAATACTGTCCCCATCTGCTACACATCTATAGCCTAACTGTTGTCATTTTGCTGTATGTACAATACACACCGCATCTATAACTGTTGTCATTTCGCTGTATAAACAATACGATTACCGTGTGATCTCTGCTTTCAGATCTGGCTCAGCCGTCATGAATGGACAAATGAACGGAGACTTACATACCCACTCGCTGGAGAATGTGTCAGGTATTGTTTCCATCCACGAATAGGGTAGCTTCTTATCATTTCAAGCACATTGTACAATTATACTCTGTGTTCATGTGAATGGTATACACCGTTTTGGATAATTTTTTGTCTTTTACATGTTTTTGTTTTGATTTTTTTTTTCAAAATTGAATTTCTGTCACATTGAGCAGTGGTAATAGCAATTAAATAGCAATGCAACCAGGGTGATGAGAAATTTGCGCCTTTTTGTTAACTTCAGGGATTTTCCGTGCCACCCCACGAATGATCGTGGAGCCGCAATGTAAGACAAACTCAATGAGTGGCTTTATACCTCTTAACTCTGGGCTTCTGCCTTTTACAGACATTATCTTTTTGGAGTGACTTGTACACTAAAAAGTCATGCAGTCTTTCACAAATACATGTAGTAGCCTCATTCTATCATGGACATCTTGGCATTTTAGGACCTCTGAGCCCCCTCAGAACATTATCTCCCCTATGCTTTGTAGAGCCATTTTGTATCAACCCACAGATAGATGGAGATTATAGCTACCTTTATTGTGGCTGAAAGCTGCTAGTGTTCTGTATCAATGCTTTAGTATAGTACCTGGAGAATATTATATGCTAGTCTTTAGTGTATCTGGTATTATATATTAATTAGTGTTCTCATAAGAATTTTAGCTTTGACAATCAAGGTTCATTGTCAATACTGGAATTCAAAGATGCTGTATAAAAATAATTCAGATCCTATATAACATGCAGAAAGATACATGGATTTAAATATTAAAATATTAATTGTGAAACTGAAAAAAAAAAATTGAAAAAAATGAATTCTTGATTGGGATTGTGATAAGGTAACAGATAGACAAAAGACAAGAAACTACATGTCCTGTTCATTTCTATTTATACCCTGGTGTTTTAATAATTCATAAGCTGAGTATTTTAATGTCACTCAGTTGCTATGGTCAACTGAGATACATAACATAAGTCACTTTGTACACTTCAATGAACTAGTATTTTAACATGTCACAATCACCATCCAGGTTTTATGTGGAACCCCTCTATACACAGATAACAAAGACTCTTGCAGATTTGTTTTTAGGTCATTGTAAAGATCCCAAATTTTGCACAGCTATGGTGTGATTGATTCCACAAATCAATATTGACCCATGATCTACGTTTGACATGTACCTTTACTCTTAAGAGACATGAAAAATAATTGCATATCTATACTCTGGTATTTTTTGTTATCATATTTCATAAAACAGGCTTTTAATACACTGTAAATATTATTAATATATTTACAGTGGATTTTGTATTGTAGACTTATATTTAGTAAATTTTTAATTTCACAATCATATTTATTAAATAATCAGATACTTTGCATGTGCTTTACTTGATATTAATGGAAATTATGTTTGATTGATTTCATGATTTTGTACTTTTCCATTTAATTATAACCACCTGGTTATATATAGCTAAGATGCATGCTTTTGATGGTGGTGGGCAGTTTCTAATATTTTTTTTTTTTGGCTTTAATCTGACATTTAGATATGATAGCTATTACTGATGCTTGCAGGTGGCGGGATTTCTAGGTCATCCAATAAAACCATGGATACTAGTCGCTATGGAGATGGCCTTGCATCTAAATCTTTTTCTTCTGTTTGGTCCCCTAAGGGTTTGTGTCTGCTTCACATTGGAGAAATAGTTTTTAAAAAAAATCTGATGTGTTGTTTGCTGTTTATAAATTATCTGAATAATTTCTAGAGTACTCCTAAAATTTTCTTTTCAGATATGTTTTTAAAAAAGAACCCTCATAAGTGAAAATATTAATTTTCAAAATAGGATCATAAGCATATTTGATATTAGTTTTTGTGAAGAAATATTTTACTG
Source organism: Magallana nippona (assembly GCA_033439105.1). Lineage (NCBI taxonomy): Eukaryota > Metazoa > Mollusca > Bivalvia > Ostreida > Ostreidae > Magallana > Magallana nippona. The sequence goes on along the minus strand of CM065925.1, from coordinate 34,446,465 downwards.
AGTTGAAAGAATCTTTTAAATATATCATATATTTTAAGATAAGACAATTGGTTTCAACAATATGGAATTTCAATACCTTGGTATATATGTATATATATATATTCTTAAGTCAAGTGGTAGTATATTGGATTACAAATAGAGAAAGTCATGGGTATGGCAATAAATAGCTGATAAGGGAAAAAAAGATTTACAGTCGAAATGAGTGGGTGTTTTCTCAATTCCTCTGTCGCAGAATAACAGAAATAAATCATTTTTAGGATCTCTCTTGTGAATACAACAAAGGAAAAACCCCTAACAAGAATTATTACCGTATATTTAGATTTCAAATTATCCATATCTGAAGGTAATCATATAATAGACAGCATGTCTCCCTGTGAGGGTTGTAATGAAAGGGTCCATTGCATTCATGAACAACAAGTATTTGTATTTACTTCTGTGCTTTTTATGTGAAATCAGAAAGAAATCAAATATGTAAAAGATCTGCTTATATTATAACCAGAATATTAATTGCTGCAATATAGCTGAAATCCTAATCTTTATTGCTCTGTAATATCGTATGTCTTTCTCTCACTCTTTATTATGAACTGTTGCATTTTCTTGTGCATAATGATTCACATAATCAGGTACTCCATTTGGAAGAAATGAAATGACAAATCTGTATTGAATTTTAGGGGAGCAGACCACAAAATCCTACAAACCAGTGTCCTTCTCCAACAACCGCGTGGCTACCACAACTACCACCAACAGCACCACCTCTGTGCGGCCCGCCACATCATCATTGGTCTCAGTACACCCAAGTCTCGGTATGTTATCCAATCGCCAGGGAAAAAATAGAAACGTTTTGAAATTTTCACAATGTCAAGATATCTTTTTTTCCAGTTTGTACGTAACTTTGTGGTCGTTACACAGGTCGAATATCCAGGTCTGTCCCATCAAGCCCCAGATTTAGATCCAAACTCATGTTCCCTATATCTCCCAAACCTCTGCAGAGGATCAGGGGTAAAAAACAAAATACTTTATGTGGATGATACTAGATGTGTGATAAAGCCTTGGCAATCCGCAATTCTCTCTTGGAACCTAAAAAGGAAATGCTACTTACAAGCTCTTGGCTCACAACAAGCAAGCACACATACAAATCATACACACACACTGCTAAGTTTATATTGTTTTATGCACAATTGCATGGTGTGAATACCCCCCTTTTACCCAACAGTTCTAAAAAATTTGCTTCAGTTGATACATGTTGCTTTCATAATCCAAAATATTTCTTTCCAAATTGAAGTTTTTTATTTTTTGTTCAAAAATAATAACAGAAAATAATTTTCATAGAAACTTTCAAGGAATTTGTGAAATACATATGAATTATTAAATAATTTTTCATAATCTACTGATTTTTTGGAATTTCTACTCAGAAAACCTAAACAGTCAATATCTCCTGTAACTAAGCTGTCTTCTCATTGGTTGATGTCCCTGCAAATATTTTTGCTACCGCTTCATTTTTTTTCAACGTCTGCTTATAGATCTGCTGTGATAAGTGAAGCAACTGATACCATAATTGTGTATCGATGTTGTAAAGTTTCAATATTTAATGGTGATACATGAACCTGTGATCATTTTGTTTGTTTCAACAGGGACTATATGCTAGTGTAGAATTTGAGTGTAAAGTTATGTAGTATGAAATCAGGCTGAAAAGCTTAAATAAACACTTGAAATAAGGACAGTCCCTGTTGAAAAAAAAGTTGATGTTGTCAATGATCAGACAAGGAGATAGTTATGCTAATAATGATCTGTATTCAAGATCTGATATCATGCATAAAGAATTACTACTAAAATTGTACAGAAAATGTCAAATAATTTTGCATATTTGATTTCATTTATGAAATATTCAATGTTATGAAAAATAATTGATGAAACAAGAGGAAGGGTAAAGATGATTATATCATTAGAAAACTAAATTAATATGTAATGCTGTGCCTCCTTGTCTGAGCTGCTCATTGTTAGAGCCTTAATGTTGTTCAATGTAGTCTGCTCCACTATAGATTCCTCCTGGGACCGCTCCTCCCCAAGTCTCTGGTCCACCTCCTATTACACCAGTGACTCTGCCCGTTCATCACCGGTCATTTCACCAGCCATTCAGCGGCGGCACTTACCCAAACCCGCACCTCCTCCCAAACCCAAGAGTAAACCGATTCCTATAATGGGTTCTAAGAGTCTGCCTGAAGCAGATACCCTGAGCAATTTCACTACACCCAGTGCTTCCCCGGGTAGTTCTTCAAAGGGTCTGGATCTGTTCTTCCGACAGATGGAAAAAATATCAAAGTTAGGCAGCGATGAGCAAGGTAGAAGGTTTCATGGCCAAAGCATGCAAATTCCTTCCCTCTCCCATTCTTTACTGCCTTTCTGTGCCCTTCTGGTGTTATGTCTTGATTTTTTGAACATGATTTGAGTTCAGCATGACAATGAAATCGTTTCCATTTTTTTTTTGACAGTTGTGTTCAATATATTGATTTGCATTGTTTCTGTTCTTGTACTAATTATTTTTCTGGAGTTACCTCTCCTGACTTTTATTCACATCTCTTACCCATTTTTTATCTGTGAAAAAAAAAAACCCTTGCACTTGTAGATCTGAAATCTATCATTCCACTGATGGTAAATGAAAAAACCAGCACTGAAAATTCTGACATTAACTCCTTAGATCATGTCTTGATAATTTTCTATAGAAGGAAAATATATCCATTATTCAAAACCCGTTTTTGATGGACAAGTTTGAAAGGAGTTGTGTATCATTAGAAAATCTTGTAATCAGATATCTTTGGTTAAGCTGTGGTAGATAATTGTTCAAAGCAAGCCATGTTTATTTTAAGTTCATGTTTTGAGTTTATTCAGTTCCCTCATGTTAAAATTCACATTTAGATCCTAGGATATTTTCATTTTTGTCTAGACTTTGTAATACAATGTATTGGCATCTTCTCTGTTGAAAAAACATGAAGTTGAACAATTTGGTAAAACAAAAACTAAGAAGATTCTGACTTTTCCTGATCTGTTTTTGTGTTTGTTTGCTGTGAGATTGTTTAATTGAATTACTTTTGTTTCTTTCCTCTCATGACATCAGACCCATCTCAAACACAAATAGATGAACAGTCTCAGACCATCATGTCTCTAACGCCAGAACCTCCATCCATGTTTGCAGATTCGCAGCCAAGGGAACTTAAAATACAGCATGTGAACACTCCTAAAAACTTTCAGCATATGGGGTCCCCCCAAGGCAACACCAACCCACCAGTCACCAGAGAGATCAAAATCGAACACCATCCACCTTCTCAAGGTAGAGAGATCAAGATACAGAGAGCAACTCCACCCTCACATGGGAAATTCCACACTGTTGCCTCATCTCCACAAACCCCAACTTATGCCAAGTTTGATAAGGTGGATGGCACTCCTACCTCAGTCAAAGGCTTTGATGGCCAGAGTCCAGGCAGTGAACCAAATCTACAGAGCTTCTCAAGTCAGGCCACTTTCACCCCTGTACAAAAGGACAGTAGTTTTTCTGCAAAGGCAGACGTGTCTGAAGGTGCACATACTCCAAGAAAGGTACATGAAATTCCAATTCAGTATTCTTATATGTCACCCAAGCAAACCAGCTCAGCAGAAACACCAGTCAGCCATTCAACTCCTAAAGAACATCATGTGAGAATTGAACAGTCTGTTCCACAGGAAAAGTTTGTTCACATTGAACAAGCTGCACCTTCTGAACAGAAAGTGGAAGTGGAGCGCCCTGTTCCAATTCATCACTCATTCAAACAGGAACATTTAATGGCTTCCCCCAAAAAGTCAGTTGAAATTGAAAGACAGGTCCCAGTTCAGTATTCATTTAAAAAGGACTCTCCTGTCCTAATGGAACAGACAATAGAGCCAGTGGTAGTAGAGAAGCCAAATCCTGTACAGCATATATTTGAAAGGCGAAATGCGCAGGATCGTTCTATGGAGTTGGAGTGTCCTCTTCCAGCAAAACAAAACCCTTCCAGAGGTCATAACTTACCTCTAGAAAATTCTGTTCCACTGACTGTACAGACATCGTCTGCTCCAGATACAAGAAATTCCATCACTGAAGAAACCAGGTCCTATGACTCTGGAATAACCAGTCGGGGATCCTCTTGGCAGAGTGAGAACTTTGGGAAAGGGCAGGCTAATAATTACAGTCCTGGGTCTTATGCCACGTTACCTGTGAAGAAATCACAACAGAAAGTTGTGGCAGAGCCTGATTATGATGATGCTGAATTTCACTCATATTCAACTCTTCCAAATTTTAAGAAAAATCAAGGACACAGAGGGTATGAAAGTGAGGCTGAATATGGAAGGAAGGGTGACTTTCGATCGAAGTGGACCCCACATAAAACTCAGCAACCAATATCTGAGGGTTATTCCACTGATGTTGATTTCTTTGTTAGGGATAATCGTAGCATTGGAAAAGGTCCTGCTAAAAGCTCTAGCAAATCTTTTCAAATGGGGAAAGGTCCAAAACCATATGACAGGGATTATATGTCTGATTTGAATAACATAACACAAGAGCTTATGTCCGGGGTGGATGCATACTTTGGTACCAAGGATAAATCTTCAAAGAAACCTGAAGATAAAGATCAGAGCTTCACATCTTCACAAGACAACCAAAGCGGTGTGTTTCCTGTGAAAACCCCAAGTTTTGCTCCTGGAGACAGTCAGAGTTACACATCATCAAGAGAAATCCAAAGTCTAGACAATAGTTTCAGCAGTAGCTACAGAGAGCCGTCCCCTGAACCTAAACAGGTAGATCTAGGTAAAAAGATAGGAAGCTTATTTTCGAGTCCACCAAAGCAAGTTGTGGAGACCTCAGACAGTGAGAGTTATCCACGCTTGCCGGTACCGGAGGGATTTGAAGATTCTGGGAGCGAGACCTTGCAGGAGGAGCAGAGAGACAGAGGGAGGATGCCCTGCCCCCGATTAGTCCAGCTACAGGTTCACCACGAGGAAGCTCCTCCCAGCATTTCTCACTGTGATAAACAAGGTTCAGGTAGGCATGGTGTTCTGATGCATCGAACTTCAGCATGTGAACGCTGCACTTGGATGAACACACTAACAGGACAGTTCAACCCTGGCATGAGAGGTTCTGAGTCAGCATGGGACGTTAACTAATATGTTGATCTTCCCTCAAACTAAAAATCGGCATGAAAACTCGTCTTGTTCCTGAATAATGAAACCTGTACAAACCCATACTAATCCATGTCCGGACTTCATTTTCAGTTTTTAATCACATTTATTTTTGCAGCGCACATTTTAATATAATTTTATGTTATTTATTTCTGAAAATATAAACATAGAAGCCTATATTCTTTTAGTTCTGAATATAGAATTTTGTTTATTTAGAGAAAATGTTTTTAATGCTTCATTTTTTGGTTCTAGTTTTTTTTCATGCTTCATACTTTCAGCTGTTGATTTATGGTTTGTTCTTAGGTTCTTTTAGTGTCTTATTTCATGTAACATTATGTGTCTGTGGTTTGTCCCATTGGATGCTGATATCCTGTGCATGACACATGCAGTAGAGTACCAGTTTATGTAGAATGATAAGGAATTTGGCAGGCCCAATACAGTAATTATCATAATTTGACATTTCATTTCTGTTGTGTATTGATTTATTTGGGATGTCTTGTATCATATGGCCTGTTTTATATATTCTTGGACATATTGATGTGTTACATAGACTTGGTTTCTGGTTAAAAGGAAATTAGGAGAAGTTGTACATAAAAAGCTGAGATTTTTGCAGCTATGGAAGGACAGGCTTTTCTTCTTTCTGGATAAGATCAAAATCTTGGACCAAATACTCTGTGAGTGATGTCAATCAATAATTCTGATTCCGGTCCAGCACATCATGGACATTATAAACACTTAATAACATTAGGCATTTGCCAGAATGTTTCTTGAAGCATCTGGCTTGGTCATTACTGTGTAAAGTTAGAGAAGACTGTCTCTTTGGTCAGTTTCATATGGAATTATAGCATACAATGGCAGATAGTACAGTTGTAAGACCTTGGAAGTCTCTCTCTAGCTGTAAGTATCAACTTTACAGTACATGTTTTCAAATATCCTTGTGCAGTATTTACAAATTACGAGTGTCTTCAGTCTAATCTCTAATCTCGTTAAAATGGTTTAACTCAGTTGTTGTGAAAGATTCAGAAGGGAAATCAGGATGAATGAAAAAAGTTTCTAGGTCATGGTAAAAAAAGAAATCCGAGATGAGATTAGCAGTATGGTTCAAAGATAAGAAATACTAAAGAGATTAGATAGAAAAACAGTGTTCATTGAAAGGAAGTAAGCAAAAAGAAAAAACAGAGGGGAGCTAACTCACTTCCACCTTTTGATCAAAGCAGACGGCAACTCATCATTGCAACATCTGCAACACTTGCACCGTCATTTCCTCTGTTTCTATCAATACCAAGTGATAAAATTCTCAGATAGCAGGGAGAAGATCTCTTAGATTTGTGTGAGGCAGGTGTAGATTTTTAAAGGTGGTATTTGCTGGTATTTTAAGGCTGGGGAGCTAGGTCGATGACATATACCACTAGCAATTGTGTATCTTCATCTGTGATTAGTTTAGATGCTCACTTAAGCCATGACAAAAAGCATTTGTGAATCATTCAGCCCAGAGATAAAAGCAATATGCCCATTTTGTTATTCTCTTTCTATAAAGGGCTACCTGGCTCAGTTTGCCTTGTGGTTAGCTATACTTTTATGATTTCCTCTTTGGCAAAGCTTTTCTTGCATTGTTTCGATAGTGTTTTTGTAGTTTAGTTATTAGATAAGAACATATTGCTCTGTTTGCTGATTTTTCCAAGATAACTTCAGAAGAGTCAATGATTAATTAATGTCTTGCATATCTCTCGCAAGAATGTGAAGAGGTTCTCTGAACTTCCAATTAACCTAATGTATCGTTTTTGTTTTTATCAGTGAATGACAATAGAGATGACTATGGGCAGCAGCCAAAGCAATTCAACAACTTGGGTAAGTTTCTTAAAATACATACTTTTAGTATAAACATCCATTCATTATATTAATTGGTGTGTTTATCTTTTCTTTCTATTCCAATTCAAGTTCCTAAAAATATATAACCAAAATAATTACTTGCAGAATATTTCGAATTCTTTCTAAAATTAGATTATTTGATGACTACCATCCATCTTTTAAGTTATGCTCAATATAAAAGTTCAGTCGATAAATATTCAAATATTCTTTTACTTTTTAACTACAAATTGTTTCTATTTGTGGTTCATAAGACAAAAAGCTTGCTTGTCCTTGATGAATGTGTATGGTGTAAAAAGAGCAGTTATGTGGCCAGATGTCGCCTAGCTATCAACCGGTCATAAACCTTTCGTGAATCTTCATTGATCAAAAATATTGATACTGTTAAATCGGGGCCCAACTGCAACCGATAGGTCACTCACAGTTTCAATTTCACCTTTTATCACCAAGGCTGTCTTAATTCTAATCACGGGTGGATTTTAAATGTTTGCTTTCATTGTTTTGGAAAGTGTAATTGGCCCGTATTGATTTCTCATTGCGTGCTATGGATGCGCTCACAATACGTTGCTGAATGGCTGAATGGGGTTCATCACCAGCAAAGAGAATTAGGATTTGACACTATTCATGGATTACAATCATGAAAAGCATCAACCATGTGGAGCACAATTGTTTGTGTGTGGAATTACATCTTCAGAAAATCCTATGCACAGTTATGACAGTGAGAGTATCCATTCTTTAATGGTTGGTAGTAGATCATTGGTAATGATTGTGTAGGAGAGATAGGAGGGAGATTTTCTCTTGGTCTGTTTATTGAAGGTGTCACTAGCTCTCAATGGTAGATTTAAAGTAATCCCCTCCAATTTGTCTTCTCCAAATTGGATTGCAGGATTTTTTATGTCCGTTTAAATTGACAGACTGGAGAGAAACCTATAATTTGTACCACAATTTTGCATACAAAAGTCACAATATACTTACATATATACACAATGTTGTCTTGTGAGGTTCCAGACCTAGGTGGCAATTGTCACAAATTAAGTCAGTTTTCATAGTGGTAGAAGAGGAAAATCGACCAATTAACAATTAATGTGAAAATATAGTTGTTTGTGAAATCTTGTGTCTGGAATTTGCAAAGGTTGGTTTCAGAAGATTTTCTTTAAAAGAGAAAATTCTGAGTTTTCTTCTCTTTACTTCTTATTAGCTGGATTTGAATTCATGATTTGGATGATTGTTGGGAGACGGAGTTGAGGTTGATTTGATGATACATGTACATGTGTAGTTGTGCATATCCTAGTGTATCTTTTAGTTTTCATGTAAATATATTAAAAAAACTGTATTACACTGTAAACTGAATGGTTTTTCCTAATGTAGATCAACCAGAACCAGAATCTCGGTCCTACTTCGAGCAGCAGAAAGCCAATTCCCCTCGGTCCCCTACTAATCTGGTGAAGAGCACTCCTGCTATCTGGAAACCCTCCGGTCCTTCCCTGGTGAAGAAGGAGTACAAACCGGTGCGACTGGATACCTCACCCAAACCGGAAAAACGATTCAACCAAAAGGTCAGCCTCCACCTCAACTCCATTAAGTGGTGTTTAACAGAAGTTTTATGGCCAATTGTGCCTCACTTGAAATTCAAATGAAAAAGCTAAGAGCTTCATGCAAATTTCACATGAAGCTGTATAATGTTTTATCATAGGGGAAATTCTCCTGAGTGGTCAATGTTTCCTAGTGCTGATCATTGTCTGCTCACTGTGTAATGTGAACAATGATGCATTTGGCATGTTGGACAGCAAGAGGAGACATTGACCCTTATTTCTTTGTATTAAGGAGTCAGATTAGCAAAGTGGTAAATCACTGTTGAGATAAACAATGAAATATTTTCTATATCATTTGATAAAATCCCAGCATTTTGAAGTGATTTATGCAACTTTGATACAGATTCTCTTATATTTATTTACTTCTCAGTAATGTATATTAACCAATTGAATTTTTCTCTTTGATATTGTTCCAATTGCAATTTTGAAATGAGTAATTCTAATTAATCTGTAGTTAATGCAGTGAACTAAGCCTTTAACTTATGGATATTTTTACTGCTGATCAGCAATTGCACTGCATTAGTATTGAAATATTTCCAAACATGTATTGGGTGGAGAAATGTTCATGAGCCATTTTTGTTTTGGAACTGATACATATTTTCACCATATCCTATTTGAATCAATTTTCAATTGAAGTTAAGGTAGATGCTTCAATAGTGCTCAAATGTGAGGAGGAGATTGGGAATCGTAAGTGCAGGAAGGTTCTTATTGTTGTTGAATGGTTTGTAGAAAGAAGAGCAGATAATCTCCCCACCCCAAGAGGAGAGCTTCACCAGCCACTCTGCAGCGGATGATGACAGCAGCATGACAGACAGCATGCTGTCTGGTCACTCCTATGGGGCCCCTCACCCCACTGCTTTCACCACCGCCTCACCCACCATCAGCACAGACACTGGCCCCTCCAACACCTTCGCCTCCCATGGACACATGAACGGGGGCCAGGAGAGGGACGTGGACAGTCGTCACTACCCCCACAGAGAGGAACCCAGTATCAGCCGACTGCCATCCACTCAAAGTCCCTATGTCACACTGCTGCAGAAAAACAGAGGTAAACTTCTAGTGTTCTTTCGAAAATGATTATTATGTTTATTTCATTTCTCAAACTTTTCCTTCTTTGGTCATGTTTTGGGTTTTTTTTAATCCCACTTCACTAATTTTTTTGTTTTGAATTTTGAAACCAAATTTTTTCCTCTCACATTTTTATGACCAAATCTTTCACTGTTTGTGGGTAGACAAGTCTGAGTGCCTGATGCTATCACAGTGGCTGTTTCATTTCAATTGAATGTTTGAGGCTAGTCTGAACAGTTGTAACTACCAAGTCCTGTAGATCTTGTCTAGTCTGGATGACTAGGGTCAGAAAAATGTTGTCATTTTTCAGTGATTTTCACAAGGTTTGATTGGTTGTGACATACTCCTGACTAAAATGTCAAAAAGTTACCTAGATCTGGAAGTCATCAGTGAAAACTAATGATGCGTGAATGCTCCCAATTTTTGGTGTTTTAATAGTTCAATCCTAAAGTGCATGCTTTTTTTCATCCTGCCCAGACAGTAATTTTGCCAAATTGAAGAAAAACAAAGGGGAAGGGTATGTATCTAATGAAAAGAGGTATGATCAGGTGGAAAATATGTAGTAGTGCAGGTTTAAGCCATTTAAAGGCCCCTGCAGGCCAAGATAAGACTAGAACAGGGGTGTACAAACATTTGTTTATTCTGTAAATGCCCAGGGTTCTGACTGGTTAATATTATTACTGATTGTTACACATACCCTCAAACCTGAAGGTAGTACGATAACCTGGAGTGGTTTTGGCACCACTTAAAAACAACTCGGAAAAATTAATATAGAAGCACTGTTCTCCTGTATTGATTTGTTTAAAGCCCCGTGAATTCAAAGGGATTTGGGTGTTCTGTTTATACCGGGAGCCAACACTGAAATCGGTTCCGGCTAGCCAGAATTAATGAAAATTAATGTGATTGGAAATTTGGCACTTGTGAGATCCAGGAAATAAGAGGTGTATTTCTATATTTACAAGTAGTGAAAGTTTCGGACTTCTAACTGTGAAAGTCGCTGAAGCGTGACGTGATAGATCAGGCACTGTCTCTTGTCATTTTTCCCCTCAGTACATTACACTTTAAGGAATTCACTGTGTTGGAATGTTAAATCTCAAACTTGCTAACTGTTGGTGTGTTTGAAATATAATTTTTTTTCCAGTAATTAATTACTCTTAATTAGTGAATATCCACCAATTAGAGTCTGGAATTTAATACTGTTTTATTTTTCCGAGTGTTTTGCTTCTCTTGTTTTTTGGATGACTGGTTTTTGCATGACCGTGTGATTATTTCAGAGAATGGCTATGAGGATTTGATCTCCGACCATCCAACTGTCTTAGTTACACAGGGTAAGATGAAGGGAACACGGAATGCTGCTTCTGTTTTAGTTTTTATCTTATTTTTTTTCAATTTCTATAATTTATTTTCTTATGCACAGAAATAGAACTGTATTAAAGCTGCCAATATCTGTACTGTACGTTGTGCATCCATTACAGCTCACTTATGTTTAATTCAATACAGCTACTATATTATTAATTAAACCACAAGATCATCTAGATATTACCCGGTAATTAATTGATAAAATGAGCTAAGGACTATTAAGTTCATGCATGCCAGGATCAGGTTTGTCAGATAGTCTATATCATTGTTTTTGGCTATATAGAAAGAAGCATTTTACCTGTTTAGTTGTGACTGTATATATATCTGGAGTATGGGCACTTTGCACTGTTTTATGCAAATGTACTATGCACTATGTGAGTCATAAGGAAATAAGTCAGAGAGTGCATGTTTATCTTGCTCCTAGTTCTTAAAGATTTGCAACGAGTACACAGTGTCAAATATAGGCATTTTAGCTTATCGGTACCTTTTAATAAAGCTATTTCCTTGTATGTACTGGTTCAAGGTTAACAGATGATTGTACGTGTCAAAATAGAAATCATCAGATGCATTGAAGGGAAATAATTGATTTTTTCATTTATCACTCACCTAAATATAATGGTAATATGTGTAATTGCTCAAACACCTTTTACTAAATAGAAGTTTTAAAGGCAGTTCTTAACAGATATCAAATTTATTCAGGCACTATAATTGATATTTTTTTTGAAAGCCCTCTTTGAAATCTCCTTCACGAATTCTTTGATTTCTATTTGAGTTATCTTTTAAGTGATTATAAACGAAAAAAAAAGAGATAGAAAAACTACCCCCTTCCAACTTTATATGTGGATTTAAGAAATCATATAGATAGAGCTTTCATGCACCTATTAGAAGTTCCAGCCATTTTTAGCGTTGGCTTCTGCATGCAATACACAATTATTATTATTGATAGCTGCCGCAGTAAATTGTTTGTATATGTGAAAGTGTTGAATAGGAGAAGTTGAGGTGGGGTGAGCGATCGGTGGCAGGGGAAGATTAATGCTGCTTTGTGTCAATGTTGACTCTCTTTAAGGGGTGGATTGTATGAGCCTGTGTGTTTTTAGAAACAGTATAATGATTACTCTAAACGCTGCAAAGTTTAACCAATATTTGACATTCCTTTGTGGAAAGACTCTTGACTACTAATTTCTTGACTTAATGTGAATGTTGTTGCTTAAATCTACAGTGGTACATTTGAGAAAATGTTAGGTCATCCTGTTTGTAATGGATTTAGTGTCATTACAAGAGAATTAAGAGTGAAAGCATTTATTTACTTTATAATTTACTTGAGTCTGTGTTTAAAAAACTCTTACAGAATTTAATTGACAGTCCTTCCTTAGTATATGTCATCTTGATTGAGATAAAATATTTTTCTGAGAAAAACATCACATTCCACAGTTTACAACTGTAAAATTGACATTGCATGGTTAAGGAAAAATAAAATGAATTAAAAAAAAATAATCCTTGAGGTAAATCTTTTTAAAACATTAAACTTAATGACTGTTTTATTGATAAATGCTTTTTAGAATAGTTGCCAGTGTAAACTGTCACTCACAGGTTACATCTTGGTAACAATAAGGGATAAGTAACAAGGTTGTTGTATTCACAAGATGACACAAATGTGTGTATTCGCTGATTTAACGACCACTAACTTGTCTGTAATGTGAGGAAGGCACCTGTCAGTACCGACAATCTGATGTAGCCAGACACGACAGACCGACTGTATCCTCCTCATACTGCAGCGAATTCCTGACCGGTCGGGCGTGACATGTAAATGACCAGGAACAGACTTCATTCAGAACACTGCAGTCACACTTTACTACACACATTCCTGGGCCAGAAATACTGCATTGTGCCCCCAGGGCCAAAAAAGAGGTGGAAAGATGTGTGATGGCTTTCCTTGATAATATTTGACTTGAGTTTCCTCTTTTTTTCACTTAGTGACAGAATAAGATGTTTTTGTTAAAAGGTAGACGAAAGGTGATTTAGCTACAAGCCTTTGTTGCCGAGTGCTGTGCTTGTTTTTTGTTAATGTTCATAGCTCTGGTGAGTTTTCATAACACTGAGGACCTGGGAAGATAATTTGTAATATATATGTATATTTTTATATATATAAAAATACCTTTCAGCAAAAGTAAAATAGTTGACACCTTTTTTTTTTCTTTCTTACTTTTACAGAAGGTCAAATACCTAAAGGTGCAATATATATCTCGGAGCAAAGCTCGGTAAACGGAGGCGTGAAGACCACGGATACATACTATGCAATGCCTGCCAAAGAGGAAATCACGGACTCCCAAATCGTGGAACGAAAACCAAAGAAATACGATGGAATTGGACCCATCGACGAGAAGGGCATGCCACTGGCCTTTAGAATGGTAGGTGTTTTATTTATACATAAGTTGTTCACTGGTTAACCCTTTGTTTAATAATGAAGACATCAAGCTTCTTGTTAAATTAATATGCAGTCCATGTTGCATGCGACGTGAGAAAATGTGTTCTTATGAATAATTAATGCAGAATTGCAATTTTCACAAAATAAGGTTGCATACAACATACGTATGGGACTAGATAACATAGGAGCTCGATAATCATCATTAGAAAGATATGTGTAAGGTTAAAAATAAGCAGTAGAATCAATGTACAAAGCCCTGTGTCTCTGGCCTTTACAATGGAATGTAGCTCGAATGGTCTGGATAGCGTTAAACAAGACAGGTAGATGGAAGGTGCAAGCACTAATCAACCAAATTCTTGATCTGTTCGTCTGTATCATCCTTGATAATGGGGGAGGCTGTTAAAATGCTGTGCATAAAAAATAAACCTGTCTGTTTAAAAAAAGAGAGTTTAATTGATGATAAGAAGTTAAGATAATATTTATATGTGACCTACAGGATAAGAATTTTTTGTTGGTTTCTAATTGGGTCATTAGGGTGATGATTTTATGCTTTTTAACAGTGGAATTCGGTCAGCAAAGGAATCCATGTGTCACTTTAAGATGATACATTAGTATGATAATTTTGATTGATGTGAGTTTGTGTTTAGTTTATAATCAGCTATGATTATCATCATTAACACTGTTTAGAATAAACCCAAAAACTTGAATTCTCTCTCTTGGGAATTTATGTCAAAACTGCCTGCTTCATTGATCTCTATGTATATCAATATTGTATGTAAACAATTTTCCATGTCCAAAGCTATAGTAAATATTAAGAATTTAGAATACATTGTAGATTTGATTGTCTTGTAATGAAGTCCTTGGTTCTAAAAGTTTAAACCCTGAACAGTAGATCAAAAGGTCACATTTTTCAACTTTCAGTCAAGGTCATTTGGTAAATGTCAAGATCTAAGCTAGGATTTGTCTGCATTGAAAGCATTTGAAACTTTAAAAAGAGGCTACATCCCTCCATGAGAATGGAGGGTTAGTGAACTATCCAAGTTTCATGGGGAAGGGGTATATGTCTTGTTAGGGCAGTTCTTTCGTGTCAAAGAGTACCGGACGGGTATTTAAAATTTTTTGCATTCTTTAATTTTCATTGTCATGACATGACCTAATTATTCTTTATCTGTATAGAACAAAAAGAAAAAGAGTTTAAAATTCTTTGCACACTTGTTCTCATTGTAAGGCAGCTAGTGGTTGTTTAAATTTTGACATATAATTACATCAATTTTGTGTATTCTGTACCCTGTTTTTATGTGCTTTGCTTTTGTTGGTGGTATTTTCCAAACATATCCCAAAATTGGAACATAGATATTTTTTTAGAAGTAGAGCAAACAAATCTTGAAACTGCACGCCATGGGATTTCGGTGGGAATCAAACAGGGTCTTAAGAATTTAGTCCTGAGAAATTAAAATCAAATCAAACACCTGGAAATTGAAAAATCTCTGCGTTGTTGTTTACATTATAGGGACCCCTTAATTGAATCAAAAAAAATATTTCTGCCATCGAAATAAGGACTATCTAAAGAGCGATAGAATTGTTTTTTGTCCTGAATGGTCTTTTATGAAATTGATAAAGGTCAAGAGTTTGTCTAAGCCCAGGACTATTGAATCTTGACAATGACTTGAATAACGGTTATCCAAAATGAGATTAAAGTTACAGATACCTTTGATAAGGTGCTTCGTTATGATATGAATTTGATGTTTAAATCAGTGGGAGCAATCGGGGCTCTTTACCAACATTTAGCAATATGTGTGGATATCATTGCATCGGTCTTTGAAACCAGATATGATAATGAGGAAATATTTGCATTCTTGCTCTTTTGTTAAGCTGTACGCAGTTATTTAAGTTTTGCAGAAGAAGATGTGTCAATTTGCAAATTAAGTACATACCTTCTGTCATATCCAGCTATTATGTTTACTTTGATAGTTCAATTGACTTTTAATTGCTTATAATCTCGGCAATGAAAAGATTTGCATTGATCTCGGATATAACACATACTAGTTATTTGAATTGAAATCAAACAAGCACAAGTTTCCAAAAAATTGTATAATTAAGTCATTTAAAAAAAAATTCTTATTTGGAAAGATAAATTTCAGTACACTGAATATAAACAGATTTTTTTTTTTTTTTTACCAGCAAGCATATTTTCATAAAAGCTAGCTACTACATACATGATCTGAAGAAGAAAAAAATAACCCCAATCATTCTGTACTTGTCAAATCTTAAGAAGTTGAAAAAGTTTTCAAATTTTACAAAACATTGATGGAATATAAGGTAGAAAAAAATATTTCATGGGACAAAAACTCCAAAGAATAGCATATTTGTTTAAAAGACTTGGGTGTCCAAGTAGCGCTTATCACTGCTGCGACCCGCGTTTGGTCCCCGTGATGACAGTGGTTGTATGTGAAAGGGTATGGTGGTCACCCGCTTGGACACGTGGGTTTTCTTCGGGAACTCCGGCTTCCTCCCATATCAATGACCTCCTCGCGCTAACATCCGTGCCAACGAAAGATATTAATATAAGTTGTAGAACTTGTTTATCAATCGTTGTAAAATAAATAAAGTTCAGTTTTTAGAAAAAATTATAGGTCTTTGTTGAAGCTCTCTTGATTTCTCTTTTTTTTTTCACAGAATGTGGACGAAGAGAAGCAGCATGACTGGTACAAACAAATGTTCAAGAGTCTCCACAAAACCGGCAAAAAAGAAGGTAACCAAATTTGACCAAAAAACTGATTGCATTTAGTTATGAATTGGGTCTGTAGGATAATTTCAAAACCTATTTAAACAGGATGCTATCCTGTCTGGGTATCATAAATGGTGTAAATTACAACACATTCTACAAGATCAGTAGGACTATTGCATGTATTAAAGGGTTATTATATTACCATATTTGTCCTAATAACCACTAACAAATTTGGGAATATAAAGTATTACTATTATTGAATTACATTATTTGTCACTTGAATATAATTTGAATACAAATTTTCAAAACTTTTGATTTATAAATATGTATATAATATTATTTTTGTTTCATCAATTTAACTGTGGATTGCCAACAACTTACATGATCGTTTATTTATGAAAATATTGTGATTCGTCACTAGAAATGCAGGATAAGAATTCAATCCTCAACAAATCATGAAACTTGATCTTTATTTACTATGTACATAAAAGTGAATCCCAATTAACCTGTAAAAAAAAAAAAAAATGGCAAATATATCGACAAATTTGGCCCCCACAAAATTAAATGATTTCAGGAGAATAAGCTTAAATTTTTGGAAGATAAAATCACAATTAATGTTAAGATGTACATATGGAATAAGCTGTGGTTATTAGGATGACTATGGTATAAGTGATTTTTTGTGGTATAAATGTCTGTACCATAAGTAAATGTCTGTGTTGTCGGTATTGTCATGTCAATATTAACAGTACAACGTGATACTGTGTTAGTAATATGAGTGACTGGCATGTTTTATAAACCTTGTTCTGAAATGGATGCCCCATGTATCATACCAGTAGATTGAATTTCACAGTAACCTAATAGCTGTAGAATGTATTTGTCATACACATGGACAAATTCTACAAATCTCTATGGATATATTAGGGTCAGTTTACACAAAGCTACAGGATGGAGAATTAAAAGTGTTGACAGTGTGTACATTTATCATTTTGTAAACAAGGGTGCCTTAAGTTGAATATGTTTATTTATCCTTTAATTTGTTTCCTTAAGTGGTCTGACTGAATCAAAGATAAGAATATAAAAGGATTTTGAAATTACAACTGATGGATTTTGTTTTGGAACAAAAATTTCAGTACCTGGTATGCAAAATGATAATGTACGGATCTCCCAATAGATTTTACCATAGTGTTAAATTTGAGGAGACAAAAGACCTTCCATTTCATTAGTTGACGGAAAATATTTTGTTTCTGGGTTAAGTTGGCATATGCCTGTGTTTGTTTTTGCTGTCAGCCTTTGGTCTTTTAAACAAATATGCTATTCTTTGGGGTTTTTGTCCCATGAAAATTAGGTTTCAAAAGAAAAAAAAAATCCCCAACAGAGACAAGAGCAGCCCATTTATTATCATTAGGATGCATTTGTTCCTATTTACACTAGGTTTTGTAGCTAAGATTAAAAAATGTTAAGCAGGTGCCCCTTTTTCATCAATCAAAGAACAAAAGGGTTTCTTTTGGTAATCAAAATTTTTATGTAGTTTGCAATTTAAAAAAAAAAATTCTCTCCATGAATTATGACAGCTCAGCATAGCAAGGTGTTAAAATTGCATGTTTGTGACATTTCAGAGCTCGTGGACACAAGCTGGATCAAAGTCTCTTGTACTAGATCTGGTAGTGTATTACATAATGTAACAACCTTCAGTATCATTTGTCTTTACAGACAGATTCCTCTTTGTACAATGTAGTAGTATATGTAATAGCTAGACTGTTACTGTGTATACAAAATGGGTTTTTTTCCTTTCAACTTTTTTATTATACATCACACAAGTTTTTGTTTTTTTTTTTAAGTGTGAATTGGTTTAAAGAATAACCTTTCATCAAGAGGTTTTTTTTTTTTTATAAACTTTGAAAAGCTTTTTAGAAGAAATTGATAAATGAAACAATGTAATAATTCTGTTAAAATTTGTTGAGTATCGTAGGAAACTGAACAAAGAAACATCATGTTCACCATAGACTTTCCATTCATGTACTAAATAGACGTGAAATCCATCCAGTAGGCAGTAGTGTCTTTTCAGCCCTATATAAGTGATACATAATTGTAGCAATATTGCACACATATAACATACTTTGAAATTAGAATTTAGAGTATGGAAAGTAGGAATTACATGTATAGCAAACTTGTTGAAGGTATAGTAACTTGCCTTAGATACTTTTCTTATAGTCTGGCCGACTCTAACATGTAAGAATAAGAACGACAATTTGCTTTTGGTTTCTGCCTTGTGGTGAACATTGCAGGCTGTTTCTTTCAGATCTGGAAGAGTTAGCTAGACTTATGGATAGCCTTTTTCAAGACGCAGGTTGATATATCAAACATTGAATTTATTTTCCCTTTGCACTGTTACTTGCATCCCAGAGCAAACTGTTTGGCGCATTGCATACTGAATTGTTTTTCAGTATGCCTTGAATCGGGCTGGTGGAAATTAATTAAGTTTTGATTCGAGTTGACAGTCTTCACTATGTGACACTTTGAGGCAACATCCTGCTTTTTCTTGCTTTGATTTCGAATGATTGTCATGCCATTTTAAATACTCCAACTACCAATAGCATGTTTTGTTTCTTGCGAAATTCCCCACCATTACAATTTTCCCTCTAGCTCTCATTCTGCATTAAACCAATAATTCTGCATAAATAAAATGATACCTATTTTAACGACATAGATACATATATATACATTACAGATTTGGATCCTAAGGGTATATATATTTTGCTAAACTGTAACTTCTACATTCGTCCAGTGTTTAATTTCATTCATGTGTGCTTTTTAAAATCTGTTGGTATTACACCTACTTAATATTGATACGAGTTTTTAGAATGAATAGAGACATTAAATTAGACACTTGTTACCCTAAATAGGATTAAATAACAATATTGTAATCCCAGCTTTAAGTACCTGTAACCTGTTTTAATTACACAGCCTATAAAATGTGAAAAAATGGGTCACAACGGATCATCCTTAAATTTACATTTTTGGTCAATCAAATTGAGTTCAGTTTTAAATTAATTCACCCAAAATTGTGAATTTTTTAGATCCTTATTAGTAAGGTTTATGTTTGGTGTATAAAAACTCCCCTTAATTGGAATGTTTCCTAATTGTTTGTTGTATGTGTATTACATAACATGTGTGTGAATCACTGCATGCTTGATGCGATCAATATGTTGCAGTTCATTTGTGTTTTTTTTAAAATGTCATTTTCATTTAATCTGCACATCTGTTACACCAGACTTTGGACTGTGTATCCTAATGTGTTAGTTTGTTGAAAATTGTGAGCATTTCAGTATATTCCTTTTGTTTTCTCTCATATGCTCTCTGAAGTCAAAAATATTTTCGGAACGGGTGAGAATGATTTTTTTAAAATTGATTTTAAATGGATTGTTTCTATTCAAAACTTTTAGTTTTTTTTTTAATGGGAATGTCTGTTGTCAAAATGATTTGAAATTTACAAGTAGCCTAGATGTTCATAGAAAAATTTAGTGTATGCATTGTGAAGTTGAGAATAACATACATACTGTATTGTCTTAAAGCAGACCAGCGACTCTAGAATACTTATACTATACAGTATAAAACAACTTTTTTTTTGGTTTCCAGACTCTAACTCCTATAAACCAACATATGCATTTCCTGAGGAGAAAGAAGCTCCAAAACCTAAAGGTAGATATAGACGCAGCAAACTTTGTTGTGGCAGACTGTATACTGCTAAAATCCCACATTTATAAATGGATACCTGTAGTAATGAAGTAGTTTGTGTTTAACATTATCCTTTTATGGAAGTGTTTTGATTGTCAGTAGTGTTTAATGGATTGTATGCAAGGTCTAGAATAACAATGGAAAAGTATTGCATTATCAATCATATTGTTTGTAGGTGGCTCTATGTCTAAATATTTGAGTGTTAAATGATAAAGAGGAAGCATAAATACCAAGTAATATTATTCTCAGAGAGAGAGAGAGAGACGGGGGGAAGAGAGAGAGATGAATGGATGGATGGATGGGTGGAAAGACCTTTCATGTACATCTTTTGCACGATGAACCTGGGTGTATTGTCAATGATTTCTTTTCTGCTAGCTTGATTCTTCTTGTGTATATATATATGTAGGCCATGGTAGAGTTATTCCCCTTCACCTAGTGTTGTTTCTGTGTTGTTGCATGTGATCATCTTCCTCCATATTATTTTAGATCCAGAACCTCCTAGCCCTCCTAAACTTGTTGTAAAAGAGGAAACAATCTCCAGTAAGTGGTGATTAGTGCACACTGTAAGGATAGGGATATTTGAAACTGTAAGGATTGGGAAAAAGTAACTGTAGAGAAAGGGATGTTTGTAACTCTGGATATACATGTATATACATGCATAGGAATAAAAATAGCTGTAAGGATATAGGGGTAAAAAAAAAAAAGTAACTGTAAGCTATAGGGATATATGTGTAACTTTAAGGATATAAAAATAACTGTAAGGATAAAGGGATATGTATATTTGTAAGGATAGGAATAAAAGTAACTGTAAGGATATAGGGATATGTGTACAGATCTACAGATAGGAATAAAAATAATTGTGTAAGGATATAGGGATATGGGTTACTGCATAGATATAACTTCAAGGAAAAATTCAGTGCTGCATACCAGGTATTAAAATAAGTTTTACTGAATTTTGCATAGTTTTACATCATTAATTCAGTGTCATTTGTTACAGTACATATGCTTTATGTAATTGGAGTTTATGGCTAAATAGCCCTTTAAAAATTCATGCATCCAAAAATATTCACATTATGCAAAAAAAAACCCCAAAACTTGATTTATAATTTTAAATAATTTGTGATTAAAGGATTTTGTTTGATTGAATTGAAATTTAGTCTTTAAGTTAACTTTAATTTAATGGGTCGTGTTTTACAAATTGTTTAAAAAGTTAAATGTTGATACGGGAACAGTTTTTCTGTGATAAGAAACTTATACACATATTGACTTTCTTTGTAATGTTGTAATTTCAGAAGAAAACCCTTATCGTCCAAGTTATGAACTGCCATCCAAATATACCAGCTCTGCCACCCTAGACAAGGCCTCCACCCTTCCCACTAAGTCACCGTCTGTGGCTGAAGCCAAGAAATCATTTGAACAGAAACGAGATACGTTTACTGGAAAACCTAAGCATGGTAAGCTTATACATTTTTTACTAGCATTAGAAATGACAAGTACCAAAATTTTATGAATTGAGTGGGTTGAAGGTTAGGCAATTGAATCTGATTTTGATTGAAAGAAAAATTGAATTTTGAAAGACATCTTTTATTTTAGATAGTGATATCAATTATTGACAGAACCATAAGCAAAAAATATTTTTTTTGGTGGGGGGGGGACTAAAATTAAATATTTCAATTTTTATAACTTTTTCATTTAGATGTAGATGCTGGATATAGATCTGAACCTGAGCTTAACTACAGACTGAAACAAAGAACGAAAAGTCTGTCTGACGTCAAGAGCAGAGAACCTCGCTCAATGTGAGTTCACGGTTATCTCCCTTTTCAATCAGTTTGCATTTTCTTTGAATTGTGTAAATCAAAAATTGGATGATTTGGTTTTTGATCTTTAGAGATAAAGAAGCTTGTGTGCCTGACTTTTGGTTTTTATTATTTTTTTTTTTTGTGCACTTGATTTTGGTTTCATTTGCTGGTTGCCTCCATTGTTTTAGCTTGCCGTAAGTAGTGGTGTCCCAGAAATCACACACAAAAAAAACCCCTTTCCCAGTTATTGTGTAGTTCAGTAACTATAACTCTAGGAGAAAATGTGTATAACAACTTTTTGCCTTAAACAGCCATTCAATTTATTTATGTAGTACATGTAAGTGAAGAGGGCATGTTCTTCATTCCTCCTAGATCTATGTAGATCTATATCAAACATTTCCATATATGTATTGCATTAGCATAGAAATCTGTTTATAATATATGGCATGAACCATGCATATAATAAGCCACTCTACATTTATAAATGTTGACCCCAATGTGTTAATATCTTGTCATAGAGTGAACTCCATGTTCCAGAGTGTTTTAAAAATTAAAATAAAATGTGCCTAAAACTGGTTGATGTGGCATGAAGAATCTAATATTGTTTGTAGTTCCTATCGACAAAGTTGGAAACGGAGGCATGGTTCTCATAGGTAGTGTTTTGTGTGAGAATTATGGGATGGATTAATTAGTAATTAGTGTGAAGTTGTCTCGTGGCTTAATCTGCATCTAACTGTTTTTGTGTCATCAAATCATGTACATGTTTCACGAAGCACATCTTACAAGTTATCGTATGTCCAAAGGGAAGTAACTCAAATGCATGAAAAACTTTTAGGCTATAGAAAAAGATATATGCACTTTCCCTAAACTTTATAATAGGCATGAAAAAAATATATATATATACCGTTGTAAAAATTTATTTATGTATATTTATAATTTAAATAATTCATTTCTTGTGAAATAAAAATGTAATGAAAGTATAAATTTTAATAACACCGGATACTTCATAATCTTGGACCATTGAACTGTTTGATTGAAGTTATTAATAAATGAATTAAAGTAATTAAAATCATTTCATAGATTTAAGCCATACATGTGTAAATGTGTGCTTATTCTCATTCCACTTTTCAGAGACTATGAAATGCCCAAAGACTTGCAAGATTTCATCAAATATTTAGAGTATGTTGCTACATGTTTTTCAATTAAGTTGTATTGTTACCAAAATTATTCCCATTTTATTTTATTTCCAAACCCATGTTATTTTCATTTTTTTAATACATGTATGTATTTATAATTTTATTTCAAAATGTTATGATTAATTATAATTTGACATTTATTTCATTCTAACGTTATTTCCTTCGGTTAAATCACTACATGTAGGTACTCATTTTCTATCCTATATAGTCATTTTCATTGTATTTCATTGTGTACATTCTTTCAAATCTATTTTCTCACAAAACTCTTTATAGATAATTGATTCTGAACATATATTTAATAAGATCTAGCAATCAATATTCAGAATTATTCTATCTTTCCAGAAATGGAGTCTATATATAGAGCAGTAAAACATCTTGCATTAACTGAATGCTGTTGACAAAATTTGAGGGTGGACTTAGATTATGACACTTTAATGATAGCTGAATCAACCTTTTTAAAAAACACTCAGCGCTATGTCCCACCCCTATTGAGTCGACACCCAAAGTAAAAAAGATACCCAAGTTTACTACCACAATAACGTGTGGGAAGTTAAAGAGACGAGTTCCACCTAAAATGGGTACCTCAGCTGTTTGTTGGCTTTCACTTGGATTCACCTCATTTTATCACCTATAAGTTCACTAACCTCTCACACCCTGCTTTCTCTGTTGTTTTCCGCATTTCTTTTTTGTTTGACAGTTTCTTTTTCATTTTACTACTAATCTCAAGAGATATGCAAATTTGTCCAAAAGGGTGCAATGTTATCATTTGCGGAAGTGGGCGAGACATTTGTTGACTCTGTAGTTTCAAGACATTGCATTTTCTTGATTGATATTTATATCCCATACATCTCTGTGTTCAATGCATAGCTTTAAGAACTACTTTGTGGTAACAGATGCTTTCATATTTTATAATGGGAGGTGGCTTTGATGAATGATCGGACATAGATTTTTTTTTTTTTTTAATACAGGAGAATCATTTCAAGCAGAATTGAGTTTCGCATTGATTTTTCTGTTTTCTCTCTTATAGCGAGTGGTCACCACCACACGTGCGTTCCAAGATTGAGATTTATAGAAACCAGCCCCGTAGCATCATTGATTACGAACCAGGATTCTCGTCCATTGCCTTTCAAGAGAGCAAAGTGGTATGTAAACAGAATTATTTTTTTTAACAGAAAAAAAATTGTTTGTGTCTTGAACAGTAGTTTCTGTTTGTATTAAATTGTGAGAATGCAAACATTTAACTAAGAGGAAATAGTGACATTATACATATTGACTTAATCTCTTTTTATGGCATGGATATCAATTTGTAATACAGAATTGCAGAATGCATTGTTTGAATTCTAGTTTTAAGTTTGCTCTGTTTAGAGTAAAATTGATAATGGTGAATGCTCTTCTATATTTGACAATCAGCATGTTAACTTCTTGGTGCATTATGATGCATGTGGGTTTGTTTTTGAAGGTAGCATTTTGTTAAAAATCATCCTTTAGTTTTACATTTTCTTTCATCCTAACAGCTCTTCTATTTTTTTACCTATGGGAAAATTTAACTTCATGTCAGATAATACAATAAATTGGAAAAAAATTCACGGTAAGAAGGAAATAATAAATAATTGAACATCCTTATAGCCATAAAGCATAGCATTTGGGGAGAAGACACCCGGCTAAGGCTTGTGTTGGAGAATTGTCAGGGATTTGATGATATGTCCTCCATATACATTTTTGATTGCTATTGATCTCTTTACCTGGCTAAATATTGATTCCGAGATGCTGCGGAACACAGGTGTGCTTAACTTGAGGCCTCCCAAGGGAGAATAGAGGACATCTCCTTTGTTATATCCTCCTTAGAGAGGTGTTAAATTGCTTGTGGGGGTATGTCGGGGGATGGAAATCCCTGAATTATAAATGCTACATGTTTTCTCTGTGGGGGTCGAAGAGTTGATGACTTGATTTGTTATCTATTGACCTTTGGAAACCTTTGCGGTAAGGAAAGATAACTCTGTGACAGAAATGCTCGATAGATACAGCTGTTTAGAATTCTCTTGGTTATAAGGATTACCTGGTCTGTAAAATTGTGTTTTTAGCCCAGGTAAGTTTGGTTTTATGATTGAAAGGGGGCTGAGTACTGTAATCCTCTTGACAAAAAATGAAAAATTAACAAATGTATAGTCAATATGTGCATGTAATAGCACCTCCAACTGAGGATTTTATTAATAATATAGCATCATATGTGACACTGGTGTGTTAATTGAGGGGATAGGAGTACAGGGACAGGTGAGAATACTAATTGGGTACACGTTGCTTGTTAGAGGTGGCTGTTACTCAGCGTAACACGGATGTTTGACTCGCTACATCTCCCGTAGGCGTGAGTGAGCGTGATGACATCTGTACAGATCCAGTGAATGTTTTGTTCTTTGTTATTGTCCTGTAGAGCACCGGTGGGAGGAGTAGGTCTAAATCCACTAGTACCCCCTTCGCTACCTTTGAGAATAAGTGTCGGAAGGAGAGAGAGGAACAGGTAAAAAACAAGTGCAATAATAACCACCAAACGGTCTCGACCAGGTGGGTCATGTGACCATTTGCCTCTAGGTGTGCAGGAAAGCTTTCATTTTCTTCCGCTTTCTCTTATTTATTTATTTATTTATTTTGTTTATCTCTTTTTAGTACTTATTTTTTTATTCACACACTCACCTTAAACTCTTAATGTTGTGAAGTGGTGAGGTAGACCCATTATTAATCAATGTTGTTACAAGCACACTGATCCTTTAATATTTTTTTTTTTGTCTCCTTCTTCCTTTTCTCACACCGGGAATTTATTTTATAGATTGGGTAAGGAGGTGATGTTTTGTTAACTTTTTGTTTACTGGTCCTACTTCCCCCCTTTATGTATGTTTTTTGTTTACACCGGTTTTACGGATATTAACTGGAAAACCCTAACATTGATGACCAATTAATACCGGCATCTGATCTAATCTCGTTTTTTGTTGACTTTATCGGTTGTTCATAAAGCAAATTGACTTTGTTTGTTTAACATTATGAATCAGCTGGAAAAGATAATGGTTTTTCTAAACAGGTCTGACACTGAACTCACATAATGCATGACTTGTGGAATGAATATTTATGTTATATTATAATTGCATACATTATTAATATTACCGGTATATCATGTTATCTTGCTCTTCATTAAATCTTGCGCGATATTGTAGTGCAGGTTCCATGAGGCTTCACATTAGTTAGACATATATACCTTCTGTAGCCAGTATCTTGTGTAGTTGGCTCTGCATGGTATTCTTTAATGTCAAAAATGGTATTCAGCATTTGGTTGAGTGCACATTATGTAATCATATTATTCGTATTTCTGCATGACATGCAGTATATGGAATATTTCAAATATAACAGAAAATTCACTCAACTAAGTGGAGAAGAAAAAATATTTGATTTTGATTCATTTTCCATATATTTTGATTGTTGTAAAGAAAAAAAATTATAATTCTGTTCTTAGTTTAATCTGTAGTGTGTTGTGCTGAATATCAAAATGCATGAATTTGATTGAAAAAAGTTTCAAATAATGTTTAATTTTTGCTTCCTATTTCTTGAATTTTGATTTGAGATTTCTTAGAAAATCTAGATTACTGAGCTAGCTTGTTAGTTGTTTATTTGAAGAAATTTTTTTTGTAGCTTTATAGTACAAATATTATAGATTTGTCCTTAATTATAGATAATTAAGTTGTGGATTTAAATGTTGGACTTTTTTTCTGACATACATTCAATGCTATAAATAGATTCGGGATTTGAACTATATGCATGGGATGGAAATTCTGTATATTCTCTTTGGTATTATTAACTAATTCTATCAATTGCTATTGACCGAATGCAAGTAAATCTCTACCATCATGCAACATGAATACTAAATGAGAATTGTATTTTTGTAGGGCATTGTTCATAACCCACCCATAGAGAAGCCTGGACAGTTCAGTCGATAGTAAGTATTTGATTAAGACACTGAATCTTTATTGGATGTTTTGTTTGATAGTAAGTATTTCATTCGTGAGACATTAAATCTTTATTGGATGCTTTGTTTGACTTAGAATCCGTAAGAATTAAGGTGACTCGACGAACTGTCCCATCAGATCCACCTTAAACTGAAGATAAGTAATTCAAATTAATTGACTTTTCAAGGATCTGAGGGATTTTTTTAATGCTGCTAGGCAAAGACAAAATGTTGATGAGGAAATTAATTACTAACAAAAACATCTTAATTTGGCCCTATATAAATGTCTCATGGCAAAACTTTAACAGTTGTCTCTGCAATCTGGTACAGATATGTATCCTTAACAATGTCTATAGGTGCTAAGAATGACACAATATCTTTCACCTAAGTCTGGGGTTAATTGAGAATGGTGAACAATATGAAGTCAGTTTATGTTCCTGTCAAGTTTGTAAATAAAAGCAATGTGGGGTGGATATAAACACTGGAAGAAGACAAAAGTTAAAGGTCCAGTACATTGTGGTTTTTATGGCCTAATTAGAGATTCCTAAAAGGGCCTTTGACAGCTGAAAAGAGATAACTCTACAATTCCCCCCACTCCACAAAGGAATTTTTAGACTGGTTGGAGTTGTCTGCCCCTAGGTAGATTCGCTGATCGGCTTGTATGAGTTACAGTTGGTTGAGTCTCAGCAGTGCCTGATACAATACATGGATAACAACTTGTTTCAAGATGAATGAAACTGAAAATGAGAGACATAATCTTCCTGTAGATCTCGGGAGCTAATAGTGTTCGGTGGACATTCTTAATTCTCTTTTGAAAGCAGATGCCGGGGAAATTCACAAATGTTTCTGCATGCATGTATGAACTGATAAGTAATGTGATTTGCTTGTAAAAAAGTGTTTAAATGGAAATTTAATCTAGACTGGACATTATCTACTGTGCACCTGCCTCAAAATGATGAAATTAATTGAGCAATTATATGGGTATGTAGTGTAAAATGCATCACTTAGAATTCTACTTCTTTGAAGTTTTTAATCGATTGGATATTTTCATTGAGATATTGAACGCTAAGTGTGTTTGATTGTCATTGTACAATAATTCAGTGGAAACATTACACATTAAGTGTGCAATGCTTGCATCAAAGGGAAAAATTACTTCTTTGTGCCAGTTTACTTTTTACCTGGGGGGGCTTTTCTCGTCAACAGATAAGAAAGATGGCTCCTGGATGAGCCCTTCACTCGTCAAGTTCCCATTGATATTGATTTTTAAAGTGTGCTGATCCTTTAGTTATGTTTTTGTCAATAATAATTCAAAACTCTTATGCAGCTCTCCACACTTGGGGGCTCCTTTATTTATTGCACACCTTGGTATACACAGATTTTAAACTGGATACACTTATTCTATGGTATCTAGTGGCATGTAAATGTGTATTCTTAGAGGAGTGTCAGGACCTCTTTGAAAAAGCTGGACAATTTTCGGAGAGATAGGGGGGTGCCTGAATATTTAAAGATTAGTTTGGGTGAAATATATCAGTGCTAAAACAGGTATTATCAGGGAAAGATATTTGACTTTGATTCAGTCATCTTTTGTTTGTGGCAAGTGCTAAGCTTCATGTTTACTTCGAAATGGGGGTACACCGATGTAGTTTGTTTTATGGGAGCCTATCGAGGAAAAAACGCATAGGAAATCTCAGAGGCTGCTGTAGAGTACAAAGGACAGCTTTCCACACAAAACAAGTTTTATATGCTTAGCTGGGCAGTGTCAATAATGGCGGGGCAGTGGCAAGAAATTTTGATTGTTTCAGGGTAAACAGAGCCACATGGTAGCTGGGTTGTATGCTGGGATTCCTTAATTAATAGCCTGCCCGGAGAAAACTAGGGGAGTAGAAAGTGTTTCATGTGCTAATGTATTTATTTGTAATCCACTGATGGGGTAATAATGATTAGTGGTGAAATAATTAGCTCAACACCTCAGTGGCTGGTTATATGTCATAGGGAGGTGGGATCAAGTTATTAGAATGTGAGGGACATCCAATGTTATTTCATCCTATATATAATATATTGTCCTTATCACTTAATCCTATCATTGATCTTATACCTAATTGTTAATATCAACCTGCAATTGTCAATCCATTAGAGAAGTCTCCCTGAAATACATATCATGTCTCTAGAGAATTTTCTATTTGATATTAATAGTTATAAGCCAAAGATGGTTGAATATGTTACCTACAGCACCTATATTTCTTTAAAGTGACGATTTAAAAAAAAATATTTTTGTGTAAGAAATGCAGAAAAATATATGTTGTTGACTGAGGTATATATTTGTACTTCATAGTGTGGGTGTAGTAAAAGAGGGAATTGTCAATGCCATAGTGTTATGTTCTCACTCACTCATAACACAGAATGCTGGCAACCCAGTGTTTTCCTTTTGCTCCCTATTGAAAGTTTTAAGGACTGTCTTTGAAGTTACATATACATATACTTACAAAACATGCATTTTATTTACCAATACTGAAGTGGTCTCAAGAGTTGTTATACAATCTCCTAATGGTGAGTGCACTTTCATCTGCATTAAAACACAAGGAATCTGTCAATTGCCTTCAAGAAAAAATGGGTGTGTTCATGCAGTGTAGGCTAAAGAAGCATTTGATGGAAGGAAAAATAAATCCAACCAAAAAAAACATAATCTTTATCAAAAGTTCTCTGTTGGCCACCTGTTGTAGATTGACTCAGTGCTAACTCTAGCAACACACAAATTGTGTCGACATGAGGCCCATTAAGTGGGTGGGTGGAGTGGGTTAGAAGATTCCACAAGTACCCTGTTATATTAACCCTCAATGGGCAGAAAAGAATCACACCCAAAGTGTGCCTGACCTCAGAACATAAATATTTTTATAATCAGCAGACCTGTATAGTACCTAGGGGGTTTAGTACCAGTGTAGGTGTTTCATTCACTTACCTAAGTTTTAATTATTGTCTGAGGATCAGACCTAGAAGCCATAAGAGTTATTCAAGCTCTCACCCTTTCACCAATTAAAAGGAATATATATTAGGGGAAAAGGTGAAACTAATGGACCAAAAGTAAGCTCATCTCAGTTTATGATTCTGAAAGCTAAGCCAGGTCTACTTCCTGCTGAAATATTTACAGACTTTGCACACTTTATTTCTGATACTGAGGCTCCATGTAGAGATGGTTGTTCAGGTTTGCCCATTGCTACAATATTGTAGTTGTCAGATTGGTATGGTATTTTTGAATCTATTTGGTTAACCAGCTGACTAGTTTCATGTTTATCAGTGACATGCATATTGTTATGAAGCAGAGATTAGGAGCAGGTTGAATTCAATAGGCTAGCTCACACATGCAATCATACATATTGATGAAATCTGAACATTTCACTTGGGTAACCAAGTAGGGGCTCTTACAAAATTCATTTACTGTTTGAATGAAGGCTGCAGATACTGAAACAGAGGGGTCCTTTTACATCATGTTTCATGGATATGGCTACCAGCTAGCTTTAGAGTACATATATTATTTGTTATTTCGTATTGTTTTTTCTTCTCTTGGAATCTGACAACTGGAATTTCACATAATGATATTGGGCAAACTCAGTACTGGTATTGAATATCATTTTGAGAAAGCAGTATTTTTTACATGACAATAAGAATTTTAGAACAACAATCTCCGTTCGAAGAGTAAACAAATAGCTGTAAACACCCACAGAATTTGAAAATCAATAAAACCTTACCTTCACATCATCAAATCTAATCTTGACCAAATTAATAAACACATATAGAGAAGATATAAAATAACTCTAAACAAATATAATCTAATAAAAATATGAGGATATGTAACATATTGCAATGCCATTTTAAAGAATGGACTGAGAGAGGTTGTCATCCAGATAATCTTATTTAGAGACTGATCCTCATGAATACTTATCTGCTGGGTATAAAGGAAATTATGGTAAAACCTGATAAGTAAGGATAAGCATGAGTGGGAATACTAAATTTTGATTTGGTCAGTCAACCAAGTCTACTTTGTCATCAAGGGAGGAAGGATTAAAGGTGTGTTGTGTTTGAAGGAAAACATATTGTTTTCTAGCATGGATATCACTGAAGAAAAAAGGTGAAGAATGTTATCTAGTTTAACTCTTGGTTTTCATTTTGATTGCATAAGTTATTGTCAATGCACTACATGTTTCAGCGTTTTAAACATGTCAATATTTAAAACGTGAGGTTTACTAATGGTTATTTATTGTTGTGAATTTACTCGCAAATCGGAGTTAGAGTCTTTAGAATTTTTCTTATATGTGTAAGACTGTCACATATGATCAAGTATAGGATCTAGATATCTTTTTTGCTGAGGCCCATTTCAATCATTATGCAAAAGTATTATGTTACATGCCAAGGATTTAAGTAAAACATTATCACAAGTAGCCTCCTTAGATATTATTTGATTTTTTGTTTATTTTAGCACTGAGGGAAAGAAACAAGGATCTGCCCCACTGAATCTCAAAGACGAGGAAAATGGAGACCCTGTTGTGGCCTACAAGAAGGTCCAGAAGGGGGGAGACATCCCTATCAAGGGCCTGCAGAAGCCTGCCCCAGAGAAACCATCCAGTGAGTAACCTCCCCTGACTGGCTGTCACTGTCCGCTTACTGTTTGACTGGTTCTCTTTTTATCACATTTATTATATCACCTTTGATACTTTTACTTGTCTTGCCATTCCAGACCACCCGGTCGTTTGAATACTTAACACTTTTAAATCCCACCTGCAATTTCTTTTACCCAGTATCCTTAGCCTTTTCTCCTTTTCCTCTCCCAAAAATTAATTCCCCCCCCCCCCCAAAAAAAAAAAAATTGAATAAAAAAGGAAATAAAAAGAGAAAGAGGATACCTCCTTTGCTTTTACCTCTATATTTGTGAAAAGACCATTTGCTTTAATCGTATAATTTTTTGAGCCATACATTTTCCGACATAGCTTGGTAACAAAGATATAGAAGCTGTTTTTTCATTTCATACTATGCTGTTATAACATCGTTTTAGAAGTGAGGTGGAAAATAATCTCCAAGTCCCAGAAACCACGGAATAGTTTTTGCATGTATTTTATAGCCACAATATTGACACAGAATTTTGACATATCGCATGCACATAAGATATTGATAGGCCGTCCCATGGTACTTAATTATCATACTGGAGTAACATTATACTCGCTACGAGAAAAACTAATCTGCATTGTTATGTAATAGAGTGCAATATTTTTTACAACTAATGAAATCTGGAATGTCTCTTTAGACCCTGTACATCATCTATGGCCTGTGTATTAAGCTAGCTAGGAAGAACAATTCATCTTAACATCGCGACTCACCCATTTATTTCTGTATTTCCATGTCATCTTGCTTTGGGCTATGTTTGTGTAATTGTCATGGTAACCAATATCTGTGTTTCACTAGTGCACATTGTCTCTTTGTCTGAGCAGCCATCTTGTTTCGTGCCTGTCACTGCAAGGTCATCTCTTATAAATAATATATTTCTTGTAACATTAATGAATATCAATCTCAGAAATTGTTCAAGTCTTAAAATTAAAATGAACTCTAAAAGTCAGTGTGGTCCTTGTGTTTCAATGACTGTGTAAATAAATTCTGGGAATTACTAAAAGACTGTGTTACATGTACTGTAAAAATAGTGAAAGTATAAACATTTGGATTTGCCTTTTATAGGGATTTCAGAATTTATGTATGTGTATGCTAGAAATCTTTACCCAGAGTTTGCTGCCTGTTTTGTCTATTGAAGAAGTGAATGCTTTAACTCATTCTACTGTTTTTCTCTTGCAGACTGGCCAGGCATAGTCATAGTGTGCATTAGTGACACATTGTGCTCAGTAACTGTGCTCTCACTTGTATTCATCCTAACTCATGTCTACCCTGAACTAACATAGAATAGAGACTAGTGCTATATCAAACATTGTTACCTACATATACTGACTGTGCAAGCTGAGGGACCTAACAAAGTGGGTGGTGGAAACTGTGGAAACATAAAGTGAAAGTAGACCGGAAAATGTCTGTCCTCACAAGGAGTGTGAGAACAGTAAATCTTGGAGGAAGGAGGAACCAAAGAACAGCTGGTCTTGAGGAGTTCATACCAGAGAAACACTCCACTCCAAAGTCCTCAGACTTGCAGCTGGAGAAGGATGGTCCTCAATTGAGGAGGAGGCCTGACCTTCTTCCTCATAGTCCTCGCAGTGATATTGTTTCCTCATCACTGGATATGGAGAAGGAGCAGGAGAGGCTGGAAAAACTGGTTCTGGAGGAGGAAGCTGAAAGGAAATGGAACCAGCCAAGAAAAATTGTTGATGTGTTCAGAGACACTAAGTCAGCTTCAGACTTTCTGCAGCTCAAAGATGACATCAAGACATTGTCATCTAGACCAAGTGCATCCCCAAAGCATTCACCTTACAGTTCACCAAGGCATGCTGGTAATGATTTGTATGATGAAGGTACTGATGTTGATCACCATCAAGAATATGATGAGGATCTTACAGCAAATTATATTGAGAAAGAGGAAGTATCTCAGCCATTTGTGGCAAGCAATCCAACATACTCAATGCCAGATCCTTGGTCAAAGATTATGTCTTTTGAGCCACATGACTCCAGAAATTCCACAAATAGGCAGTGGCACTCTCTGTCTGCTAAGAGCTCTATGTGTAGTGAAAGGTCCTCCAGACTTGATCCACATACTTACCAGTCCTACACTGCAGGACTACTGCACTCTAGTGGCAAGTCTGAGAAGTTTCTTAACCTTCAGAAACACTACTCGGTCTTAGAAAGAATATCAGAGCTGGAGAAGAAACAAAGCAAAAGTTTCAGGTCAGAAAACAAGCAAAGAAGCTGGCATGCTGACATCACAACTGAGGATGAGGAATTGGAAGATCTCTACCTCGAGTTAGATGAGGCCAAGAAAAATAAAGAGTTTTTTAGCAGGAAAAGTGAGCATGCCCACAAACATTGGAATCCAAATGCCGATAAAGGACTGATGCAGAAACAAAAATCACTTCAAGATTTGAAAATGAAATATGATAATGATGATTCGTTTGAAGATGTCTCTGATAGGAAATTATATGGGACACGATCCTTGGGACGGGAAAGGAAATTTGCAGCACTTGCAGAAAAGTTCAAACTCTTTGATGACGATTTCCATCACAGTTTTGACTCCACTAAATCAAAAAGACAACAGTCTTGGCAAGGCAGTCATTTTTACTCTAATAACACTGAAACAGAACCTTCATCAAAAATAGCTGTTTCTAGTATGCAGATTGAAGGACAGTCACACAATAAATATGAAATATGTGTTGAAGGAAATCTGAATCAGAAAGGTTTGAAAGGGCTTGAGGCTTTGCATGTAAGGTCTTTTTCTGCCCCAAATACCCAGAAAGAGGTGGAGAATGGGAACCCCCTCATTAGGACCAACTCCTCAAAGGAGTCTTTCTTTGGTGGTCCTCCAGTGGAAGAGAAAGTATCTCTGTCAGTATCACCAATTTCTGTGATTCATGGGCGAAAAATAATGGCCACCTATGTCAATGAAAACCCTGCTTTATGGAATGAATATCCAGAAGAATCAAAGAAAAACGTGCTCCCTAAGCAATCCTCTGCTCTCAGGGTTTTTTCTAGAAGAGGTGTAGACACCTCTCCCATTCAGGATGTTAAGAACTGTGTGCAGATGTTTGAAAACAGTCAAAAACATGCAGAATTTCATGATAACTCGAATATTTCTAACAGAGCAACTATGAACCCAGTTATTGAAAAGAAAGAGACAGCTTATCACAATAAAGAGCATAATTTCAAGCCAGTCTTAACTAATCAGAATTCTGAGCTTGGTGGTAGTGGGGTAAAGTTTCATGTTAGAAATCTGAGGTCGTTGGCAGAAAACAATGAGTTCAGTCAGAGTAGGTTCAGTGTAAAACCTCAGGTGGATAGGCAACCAATGATGGAGAAGTACTTGGAGGATGTTCTGGAACATTCCAGGAGCAATGAGAGACTGGAACTGATTGACAGTGACCCTGAGAGGTTCCAATCCTCAGAGACCGACAGGTCAGAGCAAGAAGAGGGGTACCTAGAAACAAGACAATGGGGAAATTCTGAGGTTATTCCTCATCATTATTGCAGTTCAGATGACACTGAAAGTGTAGGTTCTGATGAAAGTGCTGGAACGTTTATTGTCAAGCATAGTGATGAAGAATCGGATGTAAATCTTCCAGATGTGACAAAGGGGACACACACTGTGAGGTTCTCAGAGGCGGAAAAAGAATTCCCCAGAGCCAGGTCTGCCAAGTCTCAGCTGAATCTGAGCAAGAATGATCAGTCCAAAGATGGAGAAACTGTCAGTCAGGTTAAAAGTCTGAGGCAGCTATTTCAGGAACGAAAAGAGATGGGGAAAAGAAATCGTCTTCAGTTTGATAAAGATGTTGGCAAGTTAAAGTTCAATCCATCTTCATCAGTAAGTGATGCTGTTGAAGCTGAAACAGTTCGAATAGAGGATAAAATCAAGGATCCTCAACATGAGTGGAGTAAGAGTCAAAAAATGTTGGAAAGTTATAACAACATCCCTGTAGATCAAGGAGACAGGGCTAAGAAATTTGTTTTGGTGAAAAAGCCTTTAAAGGTGGCTGTTTCATCAAAGTCTGATGTCCGAAGTAAAGAAAGGAACAATCAAGACATGCCAATAAAGAAAAAGTCTCCCATTGTTATGAGGAGAGGGTTTTTGCAACAGTCCATGCCGGATCGGTATTATCATACAATAGCTGCTCCCAGCAGGAAGGCACCAACTTCTTTTAAACTGGGTGACAGTGCTGGTGGTGGTACCATCCCAAGGTCATTTGGAGCCCTACCAAGGTCATCTGGAACTCTACCAAGGTTATCTGGAGGGCAACAAGATCAGACGAAGAGCATGACAATTGCAGGTCATTATTTCATAAAACTTCATTTCCCAGAATCCCCAGCCCTCACCCTCCAGCTTTGCATGTCTTCCTGATTCTTTGCTTGTGTTTCTGTTCCCAACAACAACTTCTCTGTCATCATTGTTTAACTTTAATTGCATGGTGTGATTATTCATGTAGAATTATGTTGAGAGCATTCCAGAAAAGTTAGTTGGGGAGGATGATATTGATCAGGGTTATTAAGTATTTCTCAGTGGAATACATAGGGGAAAATACCCCAAAAGTTATTACAAACCAAATTGAAATTGATATTACTCAATAGTCCAAAACAAAGGTTTAAAGTTTCAGGATATGTGACTCTTTTTGTATGTACATTCATGCTTTATGTTATTTTGCATTGCATGCATGATATTTTTTTCTTTCCCCTTGAATATTTTTTTCTTCAATCAGTTTTGCATGTTTTTATTAAAATAGAAAAGAGAGCAGAGCAGGACCAGGCGGTGCCTCCAAAGGTCCCACCTCCTCCTCACTCACCTCAACCTCAGCTCATACCTCACTTCTACAATATATACGAACCAGTTGTAATCAGGGTAGATAACCACTTGGTTAATGGGGCACCTGCCCCTCCCGTACGGAAGCACCCTATCACGATAGGAGGTTACAAGTTGCCTCGGCAACGTAGTAGCCTATCGGCAGCCGAACAGCTAGGGGTCACAAGTCCTCCCCCTATCAAATCCAATGGAGGTATTGCTTGTTTGCTGGGCAAGATCTAAATGCCTTGTACAATGTAGTAGATTTGTTTCCTAAAAAAATTTTTTGGATTGACGTGTTTTTCTTTGGTCTCACCAGCAGTAGTTGGCTTGCTCCTCACACACTATATATATTGTATCTACTAGGGTTTTGGCATTAAAAGGGTTAATATAGCAATATACTTATATATTTTGTGTCTTACTTGGGTGAAAAAAGTGTGGCCAACAACCAAAAACTTAATCCGTGTAATGTGTGCTCCAGGTGATAGGCTTCCCCCATTTAAATTGATGTAACGTTTTATATCCCTAGCTATTGATGAGGAGTTTGCTTTTCTGAAAGAGTTTGAGAAGGGTGAGTATAGGAATCATACTAGCATGGACAGTTACAAAAATATCCATTCCAAATACTGTAACAAAATTTATTAGGATTAAGTTTTTTCAGTTTTATTGCACAAGATCACTCTTGCATAATGTTATACACCATACTAAAATATATCTATGAGCATGAAGTCTTATATGAAAAAAATGTTATGATATTCAGGTAGAATAATTCTTACAGTACAATTGTATTCAGTATATGTATTACGATGTCACCAGAATTTATAGAAATCCAATTATTAAATCATTTAATGAGCATGAAGTAAATTTAGGAAGGTTTGTAAAAATATTCAGTCCAATACATAAACACATACAATGTAAAATATTCCCCAAAACTGTGAATGTACTATACCTGTTTAGAATGTGCAGAGAGGAAAAAGTGTAAGTTATTTTACGTGTCAGATCGACTAGCTCTTCCACTTTCAAAAAAAAAAAGAATTACAGTTGCATGAACGTTTCCAACTTGTACCCGAGATCTGATCATGGACTATATGTGGCATGGTTGGTCGTGATATATACTGGTCGAGATATTGTCCGTAATGTTTTACAAGCAGGAATGTCGTATCATTTGGAGCACTGAGTTGATTAACAGTTATGATTTTAATATGTATACTAACATACAGCAAAAACAAATTAATCTTGTTGTTAATGTTGAATGCAAACTGAAACTGACTTTTAATGTCACACACTCCCCCTCTGAGTAGCCCTGTGAGGATCACAGGTTTAGAGATTACCTTCTACCATGTGTGTTCATTGGCACATCAACTTAGTGGATTTTTTTTTTTTTTTAAATTGACTGTGTTTTGAGTAGCTGTTTGGGAAATCTTTGATTTTCTTTGCTTTCAGCTCTATAACGATTTGTATCGCTTCTGCTCCTTTATTCTAGCTAAATGTATGTAGATGATAAATCTAATCTCTTATTTAACTTTAACCTTGCTAGCATTCCTGTATGTCCTTTGTCTGACCTGTATATTGTTGTTCAATTTTAATTTTGCTGTTAAATTTACATTCCTTGGTTTTTATAAACCTTTGTAAAAATATATATTATAATTGACCTGAATATATTTTTTAATTTTTTTCAGTCATTTTATTTTTTTGTGTTTTTGTGTGTATGTGTTATTTCCTATAATTAATTTGACCTTGACTTGAAGTTAATAATATACATATACTTGTAGCTTTCAAACACACCACCTCGGACCAGAGGAAGCCCTCTCCAGTCAACGACCCGAAATACATGCGACGGAAAGAGGAAGAGGAGGAGTATAGACGAAGGCGACTGGTAATTTAAGTTTTCATTTATCCACAAGATTAATTACCCACGTACAATCTTTCTGTGCTGAATAACAGCATTGTTCAGGTGAAGAATATTGTAGTATTGTCGTTCAAATTTTTTTATGATGTATATACAATGTATCATGAGATTTGAAATATATAGAGGCGATATACGTTTATATTAATCATCTTGAATGTTCATTGGTTAAGCAATTATGTCCATAAGAAGCTGATGTTTAATAACAATGTTGCATGGATGTACTGAAGAGATGTTGTTGAATTAATGAAGCTGTTGTAACAGGGAACATGTAACCTGGTTGATGACCTATGTTCTATATATTAAAGGAACAGCTTTACGAGGAGGAGAGACGTCGCAAAATACTGCAGGAAGAGGCTGATATTGAGGCTAGGCGACACAACGATTTCTTTACGTAAGTACAAACACCAGAGAAATCATGATTCGATTTACAAAAAGACAAAATTTCGGAACAGTAAAAATAATTTTCCTCATTGCCCCTTATATTGTTTTGTTGAGTCATAAAATGGGAGATATTTGCATTGGGTAAACAAAATCATAACTTTTCCCTTTTGATATACTGCACATTAATTTATTAATAATTTTATGATTAATTACTTACTCCCTTTTCCCAATCAATCCAAGTGATTTTTTTTTTATTTTAAAATTTCTCTCTCTGGGAAATCCATTTCGTACATATGAGTTTAATCCACAACTATGATTTCATATTCTGATATTTCGAAAATTAATTTGTCCCCTCCAGCAATCCCAATAACATAAATCAAGACCCCAATATGACGTGAGTATACGCTGCTGCCTGCCGGACACACATCTACTAATCTCTGGAAAACGAGGAGCTAGGTCTCCCCCGACTAAGTTCATCTCATCCAAACATGATTAACATTCCATCATTTTGCCATCAAAATTAATTGCTTTTGGTTTATTTTATACTTAATTGATCAGCCACATTTGTATACCACAAGTATTATTTATTTGGTATACCGGGTACATATTTAACAAATCATTGCTTAGAGTATATATACATGTAGACAAAAGTTATATAATTTTTATTAATTGGAATATTTACTAGTTTGCTTTTTATGGTAAAGTTAGTTCATGTTGGCTCAAATTATGTTATGATTAACACATGCAAAGCATAGGGAATGGTAATTAATAGCTTTCAGTTCTAATGGCTTCAGAATGTTGAGCGATGGTGTAAGACATTTTTGCATGGATGAACAAGTTTCCTTACAATGTTTCCAAAGTTTTTGGTTTCATCAGAAAGCTCCTGTTGTTTTCATCTGTGCCAGTGGATTTGTGATGTCTTTAACAACACGCTTCTAACTTACTAATGAAGAATCAAAGGCTTCTGGCATCTTAACCTCACATTTTTCCTCAAATCTTGGCTTGAGTTGTCTTCAGAACTTTCTCTCGATCTGTCTGCAGTTTCAAATCTTTGTTTGAACACCCATCTTTTTTTTTTATAGTTTTCTTTACACCATTTGACACAAAACTTGATGTGATGTTATAAGCGACAATTGATGGATATACTGGTAATGAGAATTGTTTTTTTTTTCAAATCTGTGAACCGCTGAATTAATGAAATGCTGTTTGGTATCTACAGTCCCTCTCAGAAGTCGCCGATACCGGCGGACCGATTTGATGAACCTGTGACCATCAACACTCACTATGGAGTCCCCGCCGACAGGAGGAGAGGCTTCCAGATACAGGGAAAAGCCAAGGCTCTGTTCACCTTCAATGCTCAAAATCCCAGGTGTGTACAGGCATATCAAAGACATTGTCTGGAACAATTATGACTCTCCTCAAAACTTATTAGTATGATTTGTAAGCAGTACATGTACTGTTAAGACTTTATAGAGTTCAGCATTGAAAACAGTCTCACCATTGACAAATGAGTGGATGTCCTTGGTAATTTTTTCAATTCCTTTATGGTTTCTGTCCTTCTAGATATTGATATAAAGATTTACTCTCTTTTTTAGGGAACTTTCTTTCAAGAAAGGTGACATCTTGTATCTCCTTCGTCAAATAGACAGGAACTGGTTTGAAGGAGAGCGATATGGCCGAAAGGGAATCTTCCCAAGTAACTACGTGGAGGTATAAACTCACCATCTCTTACATTAGTGTATACAGTGTATATATGTACCAAACTGAAGTGAAAGTCAGTCAAAATTACTAGTGATATGTTTTTCAAGAAGAGAAAGCTTTATCTCTAACATTTCCTCCTTCCCTAGGTGATCACCTCCATTGAGCAGGCCCAGGAGGCAGCCCGGCAATCAGAGGGACAGGCCCGGGCCAGATACAACTTTAACGGACAGACTAACGTGGAGCTTTCCTTACGCAAGGTATTCAACTGACATCCTCTCTCATTCTGCACTTAGTTTCAAAGATGTTTGTTGAAAGGCAGTGCTATCCTTAAATGACAAGTGAATAGAGATTAATTATTGAAAATAGTTTCTTTGCATAGAAATGCTGAACAAACAGAGCCCAGAAAGTCCAGTTTTGTCATGAGAGGACATTAATTTGTTTTCTGCATTTACAGGGAGAAATAGTGACACTATTGAGAAGAGTGGATGAGAACTGGTTTGAGGGGCGAGCGGGAAATCGCCAGGGCATTTTCCCGGTGGCCTACGTGGAGGTGTTAAATGAGCCCTCTACACCACTGGTCACCCCCGCCCCCTCCGTCATCACCACACCTATGACAGGTAGAGGTATATATCAGGACACCTGTCTTTTGTTCTCCCTTATTTTTCTTCCTTCCTTCATACTTCCTATTCCTTTGCCAATTTTATGTTATATTGTCTTCATTTAGTTTAGCTGGCTTGGCCGTGATCACAAATTGGACAATATAATAGTCTTCAAACTTACTTAATTTACTTGATCACCTTCGGTCTATACAATCATCTTTGAACTTGCTATGTTTTCTTCACTTGTCACAATTGATATCTTGGTATGGTAAAAATCACTTGCATTTTAGAGATTACATCATTACAGTAAAAATCCATCTATCTCTTCTCTGTTCAAAGGTAAATAGAAATAATATAAAATGGCCACAGCTCCTAACCTCATCTACCAAATGATCCACTGATAAATCTACATTATTTTTATATTAACCCATGTTTTTTATGCAGTGTTATTATTTTTACTCATCATTTTGAACAGGTACCCCAGAGATGCTGTCCCCAGTCAGTATGGAGGCCCCCACCCCTCCCCCTCAGCCATCCCCGGGAGCGTTCTCCCCCAAATCACCAGCAGCCTTCAGATATGGAAACAGACAGAGTGAAATATCTCCTCAACATGTGCAGGGCTATCACGCAAGCCCCGGACTAGAAAAGACAATGTCCCCGCGTTATTACGATAGAATGGACAACGGACATGCCCCCCATTATAATGGAGGGGATTCGTATCAGTATTCACAACGATCGAGGCAGAGCCCCGGGGCAGGGCGAGGGCCCCTGTCCCCCACACACTCTGACAGACAAATGGGATACTCCCCCAGTGCTAATAAAAACTATATGGAGAACAATAATGATCATTATAGGAATAAGAATGTAGATGAGGATTTAGCCTTAAGTAGGTGAGTAAAGTAGCTTGTATGATATTTAATTATTTATTCAGAGCTTCACTGCATGAATAAGCTTTTGCAATTTGTAACGTTTTAGAATAGTTTACCCCAAGAGATAGACTGTAAATTTGTGTACTTTTTTTTTAAGTACTGGTATGTTTGTGATATGACTCCTGCTCAATATGCATGTCTGAAAAGAAATAAAATGTTAGACAATTTTGCATGATTAAGTTGACTTCATATGATAATGTTTCCAGAACCTGTAGTTAGATTCCTTGTTTTGTCTTTACCAGAGAAATGCTTAATATGATGGTGGTAGGGGATATATTGTATGAACGGTAAGCTTTGAGTGAACCATCAAT
Source organism: Magallana nippona (assembly GCA_033439105.1). Lineage (NCBI taxonomy): Eukaryota > Metazoa > Mollusca > Bivalvia > Ostreida > Ostreidae > Magallana > Magallana nippona. The sequence continues at coordinate 34,404,235 of CM065925.1, read as the reverse complement.
TATGTTTTGTTGATAGAAAAAAAAAAAGATTTGTGTATTGAAAATCTCCTAGAATTTGTGTCCCTTTATTTTTGCACATCTTTCCAACACATTATGACTGGAGTTTGTTTTGTGTGTGGATTTCTTTGTGTTTAGTTCACTTTCACATATTACATGTAGTGTCAATATTCTGTTTGACCCACATGAAATTCATAAAATGTTAATGATCCCTATTTAAAATCAGACCAACAAGGTTATACTCCTAGAAAGGTGTATATGTACCGGTACTACTGTAGTATTTTGTAAAAAAAAAATGCATCAAACATATCAAGATATTTTAAGACATGGTTTGTTCCTTGTATATTTAACAACAGTTTTGTGATAAACTGACCAATTTGTTCACAGAATGCGTCTTCTATTTCAGATATCGAGCTATTTATGCATATAAGCCCATGAACGATGATGAGCTGGAATTATGGGAACAGGACGAGGTGTATGTGATGGAGAAATGTGACGATGGATGGTACGTCGGAACCTCTTGTCGGACGGGGATGTTCGGAACCTTCCCCGGAAATTATGTACAACGAGTTCAATGTAAGTCATCAGTCGTAACGGAAAGATAATTATAATGTGATTATAATGTGTTTTTTTTCTCTGATCAAAATTTTATACACATGCGGGGTTGGAATTAGAAAACTTTATTAGCTGATTGAATTTGAATTTCATGGCTTTAAAATAGTGTTTTGTTTCCTGAGCAACAAATGTTATAAAAAAAACTGTACAAACTTTTATTTTGGAACAGGATAAGAGGGAAAGATTTCATTGGCTACAGACTGCTAACAAGAATCATCCAATCAAATTACATGGTAATTATCCATCCTAGGACAGACAGTGCCACAAGACAGTTGATGTGGTCATAAAATGTCAGAGGTTGCCATTACTCCTAACTACTTGCTGTTTAGCTGAGCTGTTGGAATTGTCCTCTGTACATGTATTTCTAATGCAAAAACAGGTCTTTGATGGAAAAATCTGTAATTTCTTTTTGGTCAAGTGTGTACAACATTAATGTATTCATTGAAATTTTAGTGTTTTTAAGGGAAAAAAAAAGCTGCATTACATAAGGGTATGAAAATGTATTTGTTTGCTGCATATTCAAAACATGTTCTTTTTCCCTGTTTTGTGGTTGCATCATGTAAACGACAATCTTTAAAACTGCAGACTTGAATATCAGTTTTTTCAACAAATTGCCAAATTATGGGGACACCATGAAATGAATTTAAAAGAGTCAATTGAGAAGGCATTTATTACAAAATGGATTGATTGTGAAATTTAGAAAAATGAACATTTCATTTGTTTTGTACTGGTTGAGAGGCATTTAGTCCGATCCACTGAAATGATGTACCTGCACACCAAAATACTCAGTCATCAGCCATCATACCATCCTACGTACCTGAATGGGTTACTGTTTCTATGAAGATTTCGTGAACATATTTTGTTTTTATTTATCAAATGCAAGAATTTATATCCTTGGCAAGTCCTATATGCTTTTTGTAGCAGTGTACTACCTTAAGAAATGAAGCTTTTTTTTGTGATTTGTGTGAATGATTGGAATGAGAAAATGCTTGCAGATGAATGGAAGACAATTTTATACAATAATACTGTGTAGGTTTTTTTTTTCAAAAGAATATTTAATGTTGTTATTCTACAAAATAACTTAATGTGTTACTTGTATTTGATGACACATTTCAACTGTTTTGATTTTTTTTTTCAATAGAGAATTTTGTAATTTAGTTTTGGAAGAATTCAATGGCATGCTGAGCTTTTTTTTTGTCCTTGTTATTTTTGATTTGTGGTTATAGGATTTTGTTCCAGAAAAAGAAAGATTTTTTACTGCTAGATAAAGAGTTCTTTGATATTGTATTGACTCCAATGAATACGTTATTCTTTTGATTCATGCTAAGTCTACAAAGGGACTATCTTTGTTGTAGTGAATTACCTTTCACAAGTAATGGGATAGTTAATTTCATAAAAAGAATAAATGTATTATTTACTACTCAACTCTCGTTGGGTCAGGTGGATGATTAAATCCAAAATGTGCAATAAGAAAATCACCTGTTGAAAAACTGAAGACACAAAAAGTATTATTGTTTCCTTTTCTTTGACGAAATATTGTTATATATTTATAAATTCCATTTTTTTCTCGTTCTCTCTCCTGAAAAAATGAAATTTATCAAGAGTTATCCTTCCTGATCCAACATGTTCATTACAGTACATTTCGTCCGTTTTACGTACCTCACCTCATTTTGGTTGTGTTTGATTAATTAAGCAAACATTTTTTGTTGGATGTTAGAGTTTCATATTTACGTTACCTTTTTTTTTTCATTTTACGTATAGCATATTTGTTAATATTTCATTAAGTTATTTATAAGAAAGACGACTTGTCTCCATAACAACCGTGCCTTTTGCGTCAGCTTTCCTTGACCCGTTGACCTTGCCGCGTCATAATCGTAGACAGTGTGACAAGGTGCTTATTTGTTTCTCCCATTTTCGTTTCACAGGGAGATGGAAACTGTCTTTTTATCATAGAAATTATTTTAAAAGTAAATGTAAAAGTAATGTCAACGATACCGGTATATTTATTGTAAAAATTAATATTTCTTCAAATTTTTAACCCTCTTTGAATTTGTCGTTGTCATGGAGACTCGTCTGCTGAGCAGGATATTTAGTCGCCGTGCCTACAGTAGCCATGGATATACGTTTTATACACCACCTTTTTGTTGCTACCATAGATGAACCTTTTTGGTGCATGAAATAAACAAACAAAAACTAATGTCTAGATGATTTTGTGTTCTGTTTCGAGGGTAGGGAAATATGGAGGCATTTTACAGAATCAGTCCGGAATATATACATAATTAAGAAACATAGCAAGATATGTGGAACCTAACTGAAATTGGTATTTCTTTGCTCATTAAAATTTCAATGATGAACATCCTTACAGAAATCTCACGAAAGGCTCTTAGCTCCTCGCACTTTATTTCCTATAGAGAGCATATGGATAAGTCGGAGAATCTACTCAACGTGTTGAGGTAACTAGTGTACATGTTGGCTGAATAGACTCGGGGCCATAAACATTGTGAGGTGTGGGGTGTGGTGGACCTAGGACTACTGATATCATTTAAACATTCAGAAATGGCCATAAACGTTCAATTTTAGAGCAAGATGGGAAGACGTCAACTTTGAGCAAACTGATTATAATAATCGTATTTGATGGATCGTATTCCTCGCTAAATAAACAGCAATGTTAAAATGTTCTCTGGTTTGGCCATGCGATCAATTTTAGGTTTTTAAGAAGATTTGGTCGCTAACCAACAAAGTTTATATATACATGTATCTGTGAGCTTTTTTAAATTCTTATTTATATACTATACTTATGTACGAGAAAGGACAGACCATTTAAAAAATTATGAACCTTGATGTATTTTTATATACATAAAAAAGAGTTACGCCAAAGTAAGCCCATTCGATGGACAATGAATATGACCTCTCGACCTATGCAAAAGTTTACGCAAATATTAGTAGTTTCGTTGAATCCCAATCGTTTTGCTATTAAGAAATTTAGGAGAAAATACTCGGTGATTGTAAATATATAAGGATATGAATGTTGTTGGTACAATTGCTCCTAAAATGTTGTTATTGATTCAAGTGCTCCTACAATGTCATTGGTACAAGTGCTCCTGCATTGTTATTGGTACAATTGGTCCTATAATGTGATGGTACAATTGCTCATATAATGTTGGTACAAATGCTTCTATAATGTTGTTGGTACAATTGCTCCTATAATGTTGGTACAATTCCTGCTATTATGTTGTTGGTACAATTGCTCCTATAATGTTGGTACAATTCCTTCTATAGTGTTTTTGGTACAATCGCTCCTATAATGCTGTTTGTACAATTGCTCCTATAATGTTTGTACAATTGCTTCTATAAAGTTGTTGGTACAATTGCTCTTATAATGTTGTCGGTACAATTGCTACTATAATGTTGCTGGTACAATTGCTCCTAAAACATTGTTGGTATAATTACTTCTCTAATTTTGTTGGTACATTTGTTCCTATAATGTGATGGTACAATTGCTCATATATAATGCTGTTGGTACAATTACTCCTATATGATATTATTGATACAATTGCTCCTAAAATGTTGGTACAATTGCTCCTATAACGATGGTACAATTGCTTCTATAATATTGTTGGTACAATTGCTCCTATGATGTTGTTGGTACAGTTGCTCCTATAATATTGGTACAATCGCTCCTAAAACATTGTTGATACAGTGTACAGTGCTTTTTCGTTCTCAAGTCAGGCCAGGTCACTAGTCTGCATATACACATGTTCATTGGGTAAGGCCTATGGTTCGCACTATACGTATCATTTCTGAAACGTAAACTATTCCGTACATTTTTTTTTTCAAAAAAGTCATCCAGTTGTGAAACTCTGACTTCTCATTTCTTTAAATGTGACCTAATGTTTGATATAAATGAAGTCAATATCTCAAGTTGGTTCTTCAAGTATCTGCTTGTCTGTGATTCTGCTGGGGTTTTTTATGTTGAATACACAGCGTCTTCAAAGCATGCCTTCTGCCACATCGCCAACAAAAATCCCGTTAGATACAGTATGTCCACGAGCAGGTATTTGGAATTGGCTCCAATTCCAAATTATTAGTGGTTTTCTCCAAATCAAACATTGATTCGGAGAAAGAAATCTCCTTTACTAATTTTCGATCTAAATTTAAAAATTAATACATGGTTTGTCTTGTAATAATTTTTAACTTTATATTGAAAATTAGTTAGGACAGAAAGATGCATATGAAAAAAAGTTAATAGGTATGGGTAAAATGAAAAAAAAGAATCTTACTCATAATATATTATATAAATGGCTTAACTAATGACAAATGAATACAAAATAATGAAATCCATGAATATACAGCCATGTTTGTAGTTTTATTCATACGAAATGTGCTTAGCCAAAGATTCAGGTTTTAGATATTAACATTGATTTTATTTGTAGTCAGTGATGTTAACAACCTTGAAGAAAATACATGACATTCTATTTTCTAATTTAAAAACAAGTACCCGTCATTATTTATAAAGTCCCTTCTACGGTTCTTTGATGTGACCAACACTACTATCTGCTAAACTTTGTACTCATAAAGCATAAGGGTTTATAAATGCAAATTAGGTATATACAAATCGACATATCCCGCGCCTCTCATTTCTATAATGAATTCTTTTCATCCCGTCTTTGAAGTCTGAATTTTTCTAAGACTGTACATGTAAATTCTTCTTCGATTATTCGTCAATTTTTTTGAAAATATCCTTTATTTATGGAATGTGTCTGTAACATTTGAGCGATGTTAATTGGGTACTTGTATTTACACTACATAGCGTTGATAGGTTTATTTTCGCTGTCTCTTAGTCTCTTTCATTCAAAAGCATTAGCTAAGGTGTTGACAGCCTTCTTGTAAAAAAAATTCCTGTTGTGCAATTTATCTTCACGTGTTCGTATAAACAGACATCTATCTTCGCCTCTGATTTGAATTTTTTTTTTTTCAATTGAACACTTCTCAATGAATTTTCAGTGCGGCTTTCAAGTCTAAATTCTTATCCAAGATCTTACAGTAGTTATTTTAGTCGTTAACATGGAGCGATGAGATTCTTTGGTAATGGCTGAGGTATATGTACCAGCGTTGGTTATTGTTCCTTATAGTCCTAGGTTAGCTAGAGCGTTGATAAGCAGTCCGTGTGATATTAAATGGTAACAAGTCAAAGAGACTAAAACCAAAATGATCACTCCTCCCTGTTTGAAACAAAATTGTCAATAATAAAAAAAAAATTCTCATTGCAGTCGTTGATTGGTGCTTGATTGTAACTAAACTAATAATATTACCTACATCTTGATAAAATCTGTATATCAAATCTTTTATATATTGCTGATGTGATGGTTATATATTCTATAGAAAATCAATAATTGTCATTTTAACCAAACTGTTTTTAATGAAAAAATAGACCACCCGATAAATCTATCTAACGAGTTTTACCTATTAACCTTTTTTGTACCTGAATCTAAATTTCTTCTCGGAAACAAATTTAGATTCAGAAGTGATAATTCTGCTTTTTTAAAATTTGAAAAATTTTCATTAAAAAAAAAAGGAACTCAGCAGATCACCACTCATACAGTGTATGCAGCTGTATGGAACGTCTACCTCAACAAATATCAGCATGTAATGATAAACTGTCATTATATATAATGAAGAAGTCTTATCATTAGCTGCATATCATCCATATTGGGTAGTTTAGATGTTCCATATGCCAATACATGTAAAGTTAAATGTAAAACACGTGTAAATATATAAATACTAGTAGAATCTTGTAGGGTGCCTCCAGGGCTTGATTCAGGTGACAGGTGGGGTGTACGTTGTAGCCACTAAGGTTGAGGCACACGGTCTCGTTGAAGATGTCCAGGGGGCGGATCCTATCCAGCGTACACACCCGTACCCCCGGCGCCAGGGTTCCCAGGAGCGAGTCCATGTGTCCTCGGGTACCATAGTGCAAAATGCTTGAAATAAGAAAAAACGATGTCACCGTGATAACTATATTGCGCTCTTCTTTATAATCCTATAAACGGGCGTACATGTATGCAGAAAGTACTGAGCTACGTTTTACAATATACATTCTAACTTTCGACATATTGATATTTGTAAATCTTTTAAGTCTCGTGAAATAAACCACAGTGTTCATTTAAAAAAAAAATTCATAATTTATAAATGCTGATTATACATCAATGATAAAAAGTTTCAACATAATACAAGTATAATATTCTTGTGGCTATAGAAGTTGTTTGAAATAATTAATTAGTGTTCCAAGCAGCAGCAGCTTGTTGAAAAAAAATCGGATATATTATTTCATAAGATAAAAGGACACATCATCATCCTCTAAATGTTGATGCTTTGTGGCTTCGTCGTAAGGATGACTTTGATTAAACTATTTATCATTTAAACAGATTGTGGAAACTCGGGGTTTTTTTCGGGGGGGGGGGGGGGGGGTTAGCAACAAACGGTGTCTTTCCTATTAAAAAAAAAACCCAGTACCCTTTTGTCTGTTTGGTATGTCAACATGCAAGATAATTATGTCGACATGCAAGATAATTATGTGTACATGCAAGTTACAAATCTTTAAAGAGAACCTGATTTTTATATGGATAAAATCACTTACTTAATCTGATATCATAGATGCAAGATGCAACATAATTATGACAACATGCGACTTATTTATGTTGACATGCGACTTATTTATGTGAACATGCAAGTTATTTATATTAACATGCAAGTTATTTATAACAAAATGCAAGAGAACTTGGATGTTGACATAAATATCTTGCATGTTAACATAATTAACTTGTATGTTGACATAATTAACTCGCATGTCAACATAAATATATTGCATGTTAACATAATTAACTCGCATGTTCACATAAATAAGTTGCATTTCAACATAAATAAGTCGCATGTTGTCATAATTATGTTGCATCTTGCATCTATGATGTCAGAGTACGGCATTAGTAAGTCATTTTACCCATATAAAAATCGAATTTTCTAGAAGGATTTGTAACTTGCATGTCAACATAATTATCTTGCATGTTGACATAACTTTCTTGCATGTTGACATAATTTATCTTGCATTAGGGGGCAGAAATATGCCACCATAGTTTGGATCTTTGTTTATCAATACCCAGTTGTAGTTGCGAACCCAGGGATTCAACCTTCACACCCACGCACCCACCCCACCCCATTTATTTACTAACATTTGCAATTCGAGAAATACCACAATTCATTTTTTTTTTTAATTTTGACTGATTTCATATTGATGCTACGATATTTCAGCAAATATTTTGTGATTTGTATGAGAAAAATGCTACAGTTAGTTTTCTTTACAAAATTGATTCAAACACATATTATAAGACATTAAAACCACGTAGAATATACAAATGAACATGAAATTGTAAAAATACAAACTTACCAAGCTTCAAAAGTCTGATGTCGTATTAGAACCACAGTCACGAAGGTAACATGTAAACACAACATCCCCATTGCCAGGATCCGAAACATATCAATGACGTCACAATTCCATGAGGTCATGGTAACAGTTAGACGTGTAAAAGTCGAGTAAAATCATATATCCGGAATTTTTAAATGATGTCATTGCAAAAAATGTTATTTGAAGAAGAAAAAAAAAAAACGACAAGCAAAACTATTTTTCATAAATCCTTTTTTTTTCATTAATCAAACAATTTTAAATAGAAAAGATATCAATGTCTTTGTTATATTTGGGTTTTTTCCTTATAATTACAGATTAGAATAGCAAATAGTGTATCAATATCAATTTTTGTTTTATACAAAAGTATAGATAAAATCTGACCAAGGAGATTTTATAAAGTTATTCGAAATAGAGTATGAACGACTTAACAAGTTCCGATATCGCCATTATTGTTGTTGTTAGGGAAGCTTTGCGAGGTGTATGGACAAAAATTGAAAAGAAATGGCCGGTGCAAAGTTATTTGTGGATAAAAAACTTGCTCAGGGCAACATTGTTGTGTTTTCTAAGTCATACTCCCCTGACTGTAAACTGATACAAAGGATTCTCGCTGAATACAATCTGAAGAACCTGTTGTATGTTGACATCGAAAGTAGACAAGACTGTACGCAGTTAGAAAACTATTTACAGATTCTCTGTCAGACGGATGCCAGATCAGTATGTATCACTTCATTATATTTGCTATTTGAAACTATAATTGCAACGTTAACAGGTACTTTGTCCGTACCGATCAAAATATTTATTGAACCATACATGACATACTGCAGTATATCTAGCCAGTACTGCAGTAGTATTTGATATTGCAAAACATCTGTTTTACAATATTGCAGATCATATGTACAATAAAAGCTACAACTGGGTCGTAATATTAATATGATTTCCACACAGAAAATATCTAAAATTCAGAGTTTTAAAAATATCACTAAAAATGAAGGGGGATCGGAACAGTCCTCTCTACGTGTACCAGAATCAAACGTATTGGATAGTTTTTCCTTTATTGTTTCAGGTTCCCCAACTGTTTATTGGTACAAAATATATCGGAGGGGAAAAAGAACTGATCAGAATGCATGAATCAGGACAACTAAAGAAAGTGTTCGAGGAAATCAAGTAGTGATATAACAGTGATGTGACTTTTAAAAACTAGACGACGTCCTCTGGGATCCAGTGCTCTGTATCACTCTCTGGCTCATCCTGGATAATTATGGGATTTCCTTAACGATTAAAGGATGTGCGAAGACATCATTATGTATTTGAATTTACTATTTCTTAAACTTGTAAATTTCAATTACATATGTCTAGTACTTTTATTCATTTTTTTCACAGAGTTTAAAAAAAACCCATGTTGGAATCATTAGAACTAATGACGATTCAAATTTCGTGAGCCCCTTTAATCCAGAATTTTTCATACACGATGAATTATGAAAAGGAGAATTTATTTATCAATAGGAAAATTCATGAAAGTACATGTACATGTACGCCTAAGAACGTGCGAAAAATATACAATCCACAATAACTTGCTGTCATGAATTTTAATGATTCCACAGTATGTTTTAATCGCTATATTTATTTACAAAATCAATTCAATTCTTATAAGATTCCTCTTTTTACATATGGCGTTCACGTTAAATTAAAAATATCATATTTAATGCTTGTTTCTTTCTTTCTTTTTTTTTTTATCATGCAATTCATAAGAAAAATCGAAATTCATTTAATCAAGGACAGATGAAAGATAGTTTTTTTTTATTTAGTAGGTACCTTATTGTATTTAAAATCAAGATCTAATTGATCGGATTAAAGGATTATATTTTAATCAGATTGTACTGCATGAAGTATCTTCTGCAAAGCTATAATTTGGAATTGTTAATTTATAGACAGATTTGTGATATATACTATTACATATTTGTACTTACGCATGTACTGTGCCAGTCTCGCATATACATGATAGACTTGCTATCGGTTTCCAGCGACGATGTATAACCTGATATTAAATGTGCACAAAGTCAATTAAAGTTTTCCTGTTACTCAAAACGTACGTCATCAGGTAATTCTGTTTTATGTCCATCAAACAGTCTTCACATCATTCTGCAGACGCTATTGTTTCTGACAAGTATTTGTAGAGAGGACCGAATTATTATATCTACTCTAACACTATTGATCATCTTCAATCCATACAATTATTTAGCGCAAAAATTCGATTCAGATAATTGGTATTTTCAAATGAAGAAAACGGATGTAATAAAAATTGGTCAAAATTTCAAAATTTACTGAAATAATATTTCATCAAATTCAATTGATTAATTTCATGTAATGATATTCAATTAAAGACTAAGTATTGCTCTGTACAACTCAGTAAATGCGCGCTTCAGCTGAATAAATCACACATTTCAGAGTAATAATATTTGGAGAAACGTGTTTGTTTTCAGTGCACTGAATCGGAATGTACTCAAATAATCTATAGCACGTGTAATGGAATACAAATGTTTCATTAAATTATATATAATGTTGCATTCGCCAAAACCTAACGCCGTGTAGATTATCAGTGTGTGTCTACACGAGACACAAATGTACGTATTCAAATGTGATTGTTGAATGTCAGGCGTTATTTTAGCGATGATAATGTTGATAATGATGATGTTCCACCATTTTTGAGATAATATTCTTTTTTTTGTTCACTAGACAACCCCCGTAAATTGCACTCAATGTTTAACCAGAGTACAGGGCCTTTGTTTGGTACCCAAAGCAGATACAAAAGAATTCGAACACAAAACAACAGTTCAAAACTTTCATTTTACTTCAAAGTCAGGTTAAAACTTGATTTTACATACAAAGGCATAATCACAGTTGAAAACACCCAACATGTTAACTATAATATAAGGAAAGAAAAAAAAAATCGGTGAACTTTCATCCACAAGTTATTGCACAGAACCCATTATCTCTATCATATACAGTCTACCTATATGTATATTTTTTTGGTTTACAATTTGGCAATGAAATAAAAATGACAAAATAATCAAATGTATGTGCATATTAACAATCCTACTATTAAAAATCAATACTAATTATAAATTAATTTTCTAGTTTGCTACAAAACATTCCACATTATTTCATAAATGAAGAAAATTCAAAAAATCTCAACTTGAATTGAAACTTTAGTTTCTGCGCATGCTCCACCCGTTCTTCCGGGGTCATCGGTCATTTGAATAAACGAAAGTTGATGATGGTGCAGGTATAGTCATAAGGTTCAATTAGGAAAAACGGGCAAACATTGCTACTATAGTTTCAGTATTGGGATTTCTTGGTTTTGTAGACGTCTTCCTATCTCCTGGGTTTAACCTATTCTGACATGATGATATTTTTGTCTGCAAGGCAGTATATACATGTACATCTGTACTCCGTGTCAAGTTATATCTTATGAAATACGACACGGGCGTCCTTATATAGAGGCTGCTCCCCCTTCTCTGGTCTTGCGATCATTGTTAATCTTGTATCACGAAGAAGTAATTGTAGCCGACTACTGTATATATATATAGATGTACCGAGCTCTCAAAACCTCCAGCTGCATTAACGTATCATCCAACCAAACGCATTCTTACATCGCTCTGTCTGGCAAGTTACACGAGTTTTGCACAAAAGATGTATGTACACAAATCGGAACTCAAAGGAATACATAGCCACACGAAAAATAAAAACAATCTCGGGAATGCTTTTCAGTAACTATGGTAATACAGTGAAGAATATATGATATACATAAAGGCATCTACATTATCACGCGATGAACTCGGAAAGAAAATGCACTAACTTTTGCTCATTTTAAGTGCAAACCGACATCTAAACGGCACACTCCAAAACATCAAAATTGAGCATTTTCGTTTTGGCAAAAAATCAATATATAAATAACAGAAAACCACTTGCTCTCTTTTTGATAAGTGATAAACCCACGCTTTCATAAATATTTTTTTTTTCAAATAATTTTTTTCAAGACGACGACGAAAACTTAGAATTCCGTTACGGCAGTCATTTCATAATTATAAGAATCCGTCGTTTTGAAGCCCTGGGGCTGTCCCCGTGCCCCGTAAATGGGGGTGGTGTTAGACGAGCTCTCTTGAACAGTTCTTGTATTGCTACCAGGTCCAGACGACCAAGCTTTGATTTTTCGGTTATAGTTGTCTTGCTGTTTGATTGGTTTTTGTGGGGGTGGGGGTGGGGGAGGTTCCTGCCTATACATTTGTGGTTGCTGTGATGACCATTGTTGATCTTGTTGCTGTTGCTGCACCCATTGTTGCTGTTGACTTTTTCTAGTAGACCCTGAAAAGGAGGTAATCTAGATTTTAATTTCGGTCACACTACATATATATTTTATTTTTTAAAAACCGAAGGAGGTATTTGATGACGGCGGAGTTTTCTATTAACCCTTTCGCATTTCTTTGCAAGTCAGAGAAAAAATAACCTACAGTGAGAGCTAATCTACACGTTTATGAATTCCTAATAATCATGCACTGTGATACAAACTGCTGGGCATGGAACAGTAACGTTACAGCATATTACATAATTACAGCAAAAAACAGATCATAGATAAAAACAAGTACAGGGGTTTTCTCCTGCACCCTAATTAGCAACCGATGTTTCTACCTGATGCTTCTATACATACAAATATATTATTATTTAGGTTCAAATGATCCCCAGCTTGTATACCGTTATAACCAAAACGACTAATTCTCATAATCAGCAATCCGATGAAAGAGAGAGAGAAAAAACCCACAAATTGCACCGTGTAACAGACAAGAAGAAAATGTGTCGATGATCTTATGGTGCATTGCATTAATTTACAGATTGAACTTCCAGCTCTGATTGGGGTGCGGGGATTAAATGGGTGAGAAGGGGTAGAAATTTTGGTTGAGGGTTTCTTTGAAAATTGTAATGTGAGACTTCGGGAGCTTTTCTTCTGTCTCGGCATCAAATCTACGCATATCATCTATCAATTAGATAGCTAATGGTTATGGAGCAATCGTATACTTACAGACGGCGGGAACCTGTGTTAGGAAAATAAAATGTTCACAAGGACAATTTTAATGAAGCGCTTTGATAAAATGATATTGATGAAACGTGTCAGCATTTAACATTGAAATTCAGATGACATACTGAGGCAGTTGACAATGCGCCTAGGTAGATATATCCTGTAATTGCTGACCAAACCAATACTGTCAACATTTGTTTACTCAAATCTCCGAGCAGCAATGTGAAATATTTGAAATTTGCTTTTACTCCGATAAGACATTTATAAGTTGTCAAAGACTTGATACAAGCACAAATAATCTACATTGTATGTCACGAAGAGTGTCGAAGTCTTGATAAGGCAAATCATAATGACCGCTTATTTCAAAATGCTCCTACTCCAAGAAAAAAACATCTCGAATTTACGTACATGTTTATGTACTTAAATTATTTTGATAAATAATAAAATGGAAAACAATTCTTACCATCTCTTTGATCTCTTCCGGTATTCCATCCCTTGGCCAGTCTGTTATAGTTCGGGCCTGTAACGAGTTTCGGTGCTTCGTCTGTTTTGAGAGAGACGTTCGTCTGATGTGAGTAGGTTTGAGTTTGTTGGAAGGGGACAGAAACGGGTTGGACCACGGGCCGGTACTGCTGCTGTGGTGGCTGATACTGGGGCACAGACATGGGTCGAGGTTTTGGCCGACCGTCCAAGTGGTCGAAAGCTTTGTCCACGTACCCTAGCGGGTTCTCCATTGCGGCATCCCAAGGAGAGAGCGCAGGCTTCACAGGGGAGTGGCTCACAATTTCATTCAGGCGGGGTTGCGACGCGGGCTTCTGTGCATTGCTTTCATCGATCACCCATTTCTCGGAGCGGGCGGCCCTCTTCTGAAACAATTTAGCTCCCCTGTTCCTGGTACTCTGCAAATCAGCCACCAGATTGTGACATTGAGTTGGCGACACAGAAGTGTGGTCCACTTTGTTCGCGCCCAGTCGAAGCCTCTCGAATTCATCCTTTGACAAACTCATTTTGTGGTCTTCGTTATAATTGACTCGATTAGCAAGATTAGGTATACGAAACTGGAAAAGGGGCTTAAATCCTCCTTCCGACTCAATAAGCTCGCTATCAAGGTCACGCAGATCAGCTACATCCCCCGCCGATGACGACCCGTGGTATCGCTCTCCATCGTGGATCCACTTAGTTGACTTGCGTTTGCGCTTCGCAAACATCTTCGCACCGCGAGCGCGTCGATTGGCCGCCGAAGTGAGCGACTTCGCTATCTTTTTGCATAGGTCCACTTGCTCCTCGATTGTCGGATAATTTGTGGACGGATCATCATAAAAAGCGGAATCAGCATAGAGTTTCTCTAAAAGAAAAAAGAATTAAAATCAACCTTAATACCCCAATAAGATTGATTGATAAACCTATCATCCCCTACCCTTCCTTCGGAATGGAACATTCCGTCCGCTTTATCAAGGTAACTACACCGTTCTGATGACAAGGATAATTAAGTCAATGCGGTGCCTATTGGGTACGTTCCAATATCATATGCTTTGTAAATCCCATAAGAACCACTCAAATATCACGTATAATAACGAGAGAATAGAGGGGAGATAAGGAACACTTTACAAATCTAATTTGAAATAATTTTCTCTTTTCATAAAATCCCAGGTCGGCATGCAAAGAAAGTCATTGAATTGCAGTATTAAAAGAGAGTTTGTAAAGGAAGACCTCATTTACGATAACGAGTTAGGAGTTCCCCATCTGTAAGCCATTTCTTCAGTCTTCAGGAGTAATTAGTGAAATCTCGGCAGATACCAATATACATGTATATACCTATAAAGATCTTACAGCACATGTTGGGGTGGGTGGGGGTGGGGGGTTTGGGTTAGTTGTCTGGATATAGATCTATTGCAAGATCGGGTAGAAACAATAACACATCTATAGAACCAGAATTTAGCATTGTACATTGAAATATACATATATTTTATGGGTGTACACTAAAAGAAATAAAATGAAAAAGGTGTATTTCAAAAATGATTTTGATAAATATAAAAAAAAATTGAAATATTTTTGATCCATTCTTTTAATTACGAACATATGATCGATGCCACAACATAAGATAAGGTTAAGACAGGGATTATCGTTCATATGATGGGTCTAAGGTTATCCAAACACACCGGGTCCCCTCTGATGTTTGTTAATACGTTTGCTGTTTGATTTCTGATGAACTGTCGATACATTGCTATTATAGATATCGAACCCTTTGCTCAATGTACAACCATCTGATGATCGTGATTTAATCCTGCATAACTCCAATGTACTTTAGTTATTACTTCTTCTGATATTTGATGCCTTGTTGAACCAGTTTTTTGAAATTCTCTGAGATTAACCGGTACAAATTCTTAATCAATTACCACAGTTACATGAACTTTTAAATTAAAATAAACTTGTAAAAAAACTATTAAATATACTAAATAAAATAATTGTCATCCAATTAAATATAAAATATATATTCTTATTATTCGTAAGCTAACAAGGTATTTAGTTAGAGCCGTTCACCTCGTTTGATCCATACACCCATTCATACAGTTTTATATTGTCCAATGAAAACTTTTTATGACAGCGACCTTTGCGGTGTGAGGAAAGCGGTTTGTTTGCTAAGTATACATGTACACATAGGCTCAAATTCATGGTATCAAATAAAGCAAATGACTACGTATGTATAATACTAAAAGTCGTATTATATTCGAATGAAAATAAAGTAAAAAAAACAGGAAACAACCCGAAGTCTTAAACATACAACCCCCCCCCCCCCCCAAAAAAAAAAAAAAAAACAAAAACAAAAACAAAAACAAAAAAAAACAACAAAAACCAACAAAACCAAAAACAACTTAAAGCAAACTAAAAAGCCAACACACATTAATAGAAAAATAAAACGTTCGATTGGGATTTACATATCAATAATGATATAACATTTTTTTTTAACGACGATTATATTCTTGGATTTTTAAGGTGATCAATGGTTTCGAACACGACACTTACTTCTACGCCGGGTGCCCGTCGATCCCGTGTCCGGTGTTCCGGGTACATCACTCTCCAAACTGTACGTCCGAGAAAGGTCAAGGTTAGGAAGATGGTTGGGTCGGGTACCACTCCCCGGGGTCATCAGGGATTCGTCATATCCGCTGTCCATGATGTTCCTCTCCTCGTGCTCGCCATCTTCCGGTTCGATATCTACAGGCGGGGCAAAGATGGGAAGATGTTTGTGACCGTGAATATCGTAGTACTCGTGGTCGACTTCATCCTCGTTTTCCCGAGTTTTCGCTTTATAACTGACCAACTCCTTGATAGCGTTAAATGTCGGCCTTGGTACGGGAAACATCATTGGTTCGTGTTCCACATTGCGGATCATGAGCGGAGCTGGCGGTGGTGGCGCTGGAGGTATACTTCCTGCCTGTGGTTGGTGCTGATCTGGTTGTTGAATTTGTTCTGGCTCATAGTGAGAAACAGGTTCAGGTTCAAACCGCATCTGAGGTTCATGACTGAAAACGCCAGGTTGAAATTTAGAGACCCGGAACATGGGGACATTGGTGTTGCTCTCCTGTAGTGGTTGCGGTTCTGGAACCGGTTGTGGTGGCTGAATCGGATACATTTTTCCAGCCGGAGAATTGTATAGATTGTCCTTTACATTCCTAACCCGAAACTGGGGAACCGGACTCGAAGCGGACTTTGGCTGAAAATCGTTTGGTAGCGGCGACAGATTTTCGGTCATTGATTTGCTTTGGTCTTGGATGTCCACGTAAACCTGCCTGGGCATCTGTTGGGTTTGATTCATTGTGACTTGCTGATAGGGCTGAGAACTTACCAATTCCTGCTTAATATAAGTGTTGGACTTCAGGCCCCCTGGTTCGTTCTCTTGATATTGGTGAGTGATGATTTTCCGCGTTTTGTCACCCTCAGGGATGACGTAGTTCGAGGAGGCAGACGACACTATGTTTTTGTCAGACTTTTGGGATACTAGTAGATGGGCAGGCATCTGTTGTTCATTCACGGATTTTTTACCATAAGGTCTGTAAGGAAACGTAAACTTTAATAATTTCAAGTCACTGAATTTTTTTGTGTTATAAATACTAGCTAAAGTAATCCTCATTGAATTAATTCTATTTTTTTATCCTTAATCAAAACAACGCATATCTAAGTATAATATAATGACCCCAAAAAATGATTTATGAAAACAGCCAAAATCAAATGTTGCCAATATTTACATAAGAACTAAAAACAAAGCAGGTTTGGATACACTTAAAATGTGCATGTTTTTAAGTGTTGTAAAGCTTGTTTTATATTCTAGCATAAACTCAAGTAAAATCAAAACATTGTTTCTAAAATTCTAATGGAAATTTAGCTTCAAAACAGAGAGAGAGAGAGAGAGAGAGAGAGAGAGAGAGAGAGAGAGAGAGAGAGAGAGAGAGAGAGAGAGAGAGAGAGAGAGAGAGAGAGAGAACTGGCCACAATTCAACTTCTGTATTCATTTCCATCATTAATCATTAATACAGGTTAACAACGAGTAAATAAGAAAAAAATAGGTAAAGAACCAGATACCTTTGGAGGTCGATGGAGAGTTTGTCCCCCGCATTGTCAACCAAGTGCATGACCGCTTCGTGGGTCTTCCCCTTGACGGGAACACCATTCAGACGAAGCAAGACATCCCCCTCCTGTAGGCCCCCTGCGTGTGCCTTACTCTTTTTCCGTATCTGGAATGGAAGTGACAAAATGTTGATAGCGAATTCACAAATCACCATTGAAAAGATGAAAAGCTTTGAGGTTTCGGGCCTTCTGTTTCCAGGTGAATCAGGTAGGTCTCAAAACGAAGGTACGCCACAGCCAAATCAGAAACCCATTAAGCTGCGTGTACGCAATATGTATCTTCATTTATGGGTTTACTAAAAGGATTTAATGAAGTTTTTATTTATGCCCTTCGAGTGACAAATTATTCTGCACTTTATCAGAAAGCAATTTTGCTTTGCAGTTGTGCATTGTCTCTGACATGTGTGTGGTATCATAAATAACATTTCAAATTAAGTTTGCTTTATTTTTCCACATTTTAAATAAATGTCTTTTAAGAAGCAAATTGTCATTGATATTAGTACTAGAAGGAAGGGAACGCTGATCGAAAAATAGATAGACAAAATCAAGGCTATTGAAAACTAAGCAAAAAGATGCATGTATATCTTCTTCATCAGTGACGTCGATTGATAAAGTGTAGTCTATTTTTGAACAGTTGTGCAAAATCAAAAATGTTTACAAGCAACATATACATATTTTAAAAACGATTTTCAGTTGTACACTGTTTTTGTTTCATTTGAATTGAAAATATTTTATTGCGAAAATGTGCAATGGGAGTGGGCACAAGTTCTAAAATCTTGAATTCGCTCCAGATCTCTTTATTTAAAGTGATCAATATATGCATAAATTTTATTTTAAAAATATGTGAAAAACCCAAAAATCCCTGCTGTCTAAGATAAGTTAATTCAATATGATATTAATTCAATTTATTCTTATTGCGAAATTACGGTTATAATTTTTTTATTATACACTTTTACACATGTTTAAATTGCCATAATAATCAGCAGCAATGCACTAAACTAAATACTCGTATACGTGAGCAGGTTTGTTGAGATAATTCATTAATATCATTTTCAAAACATTCGTCTACCCGAGTGATAATAGAGACGGAGGCAAAATCTCCACTAAATCAGTTTCTCAAATTTCTCAAAGCTCTTAGCAGGTCTGATAAGAGTGAAGTGAACAGTAAACAATATTGCCTATCTTCAAGAACTAGTATCAATCGCCATTGGTAATTGGAAGAAATCCAAAAAATGGTTTTCTTGATTTTCAGGTACCGGTATATTTTACACAACATCTTATTTTAATCCAAACTTCGATTATTCAATATATTTTTTCCGTAACAATGAATGAACATAAGGATCAAATGTTTGCAGACGTTCTCTTTTTTTTTTTATTATCATCGTGACGTCATACGTCATGGGAAGACCGATGAGGTCTGAAAATGATGAATGCTCTTTCAGAATGAATGTAGGTACATGTAATTGTATCGCAATAAAACTGTTCTGTTGCTGTACAAAACCTCCCAAAATAAATCAAAATATACAAAATCCTTAAATTGAATGACACGCGAAAAAGATGTAAATCGTAAACGCACAATCTTTTATAATTTTTTTTTATTTTACTCATCAGATAAACTTCATTTAGAATCAAAAGAATACATGCAAAAGCAATCGCGTATCATAATAAAGCACTGGCTTTCTATGATGATTTTCACGATGATTTTCAAATACGGCATCTGAATATGAATAGCTCATGACCTTCGCCTTTTAGTTTATGATATATGCTACTGTATCTGACCCTGTACGTTGGCCTGTTGCAGTGTTTGTTACATAAAGCTACCGCGTAGTGAATGACTTTCCAATACGTTGTTTATTTCTATGATAAATCCGTTCGGTCAAAAAACAACGCGGTCTTTGAGCTTCATCTCTCGTGGAGCATGTTACCTAATGCTGTCTGTAACTCATCCAACATATGTGTTATGCAAAAATGCACAGAGGAGCAGCACTGTAGGGGTAAAAGATCTGCACACATGGCATTGCATTTAACATTGTTTACGGATTGCCAATGACACAAGAAAAGCCTTGTACGAGATAAAAAAAAAACCCGTACCAAAACCTTTCCCTAAGCCAATCAATGGGTCTGCTCTGAGACGAAAGCCAGAAACCAGAACGTATTATAAATTGTTCATAATTGTTTGAATTAGCTAAGGAAGTTATATGTTCAAACTGAGGCGATAAATTATATGTACTGTAGGTCTGGATTTATCGCAAACTTTGTTTACCGAAATGTCAGATATGGGAGAATTTTTTCCACAAGAACTCGCCTTGTTGTCGGCGGGAGAGTGTTTCAAACGAAAGCAACCCCCAACACGTGTTTTTGTCATGTATTTTGCTCCACCCGATTATTCTTATCAAAAGGCAACACGCAGAAAAGCACGATATGTCGAGTTCTCATTCGTTTCTCGTTGGGTTAACCTTTCCAACTGCAATCTTCAAACCATTAAGAATGGCAACCATTAAACATGAAAAAAAGTAAACAACATGGCTATAAAACAAGGGTCTTTCCCTATCATCTATATACATACAAAAATGTAACCCTTTCCCATTTCATGATAGGGCTTTGAAGCTTACAATAAGTTTGTTCAACGATTTGCAAATCAGAGTGAAAACAGCTTTTAACTGTCAGAAACTAGCGGTATCTGTTAGAAACGTTGTCTAAACAATAACTTGCAACAACCGCCAATAAAAATGACGTACTCCAGCTTTCCGTCTTCTCTCTCTTTTTTTTTTTGCTTATAGATATAATATTTCTGTTGTATCAAAAGGGTTACTTGATGCATCAAGAACCTCAAGTCCAAAAGATTTCGCACCCTTGGGAGCCTTTTTAGAAACAAAATAATTCTAAGTAATAAAATGTTTATACCTACATGTAAACGGACAGGTTTACGTCACGATAAATATGAATTGGGTATATTTTAACAAGAAAAGCCAATTTCCCTGTTCGCAATGAAAAATGACCTTTTCAGAAACATTTTAATAAAAAAATTACACGAACATGAACATGTACCTAATCCAATTTGTCATGGATCAACTCGAATGATAAAAACTGTACGCTATTTTCAGGATTATCTGTCATCACAGTAATGAAAATCTATTAGACCACAACTATGCAATAAATCTTCTAAAATGCAGTTGTTCTATAAATATTACTGACACTGCAATTCCCATAATATGCATATAATGACTGCGTGTAAGAAAATCACCAATTTGCACTTGAATAACATCGCTGGAGTTTTCCAGCTCGTGCATCAGCCATCTTCAAAACAAGTGGGAAACAATGAGGTAATATTGTAGGATAATAGTCACATTGCAATTACGCAGAAGTTTGCAATTTTGATTAGCGGTACATGCGTACCTTTTGGATGTCGTTTATGAAAATGAAAAGAAAAGAAAATCATTACAAAAAAGTATAAGTTGACTATATGTACAGATTTCTGGGAGAAAATACCCTGCAAGAATGTTGTTACCTTGGCAACTTCAATGGGGAAACTTTCTCCTCCAAACAGACGAAATCCCCAAGGAGCCCCGCCAGTGAGGGTCACATTGATGATTTCCCCACTGCCCATGATTCTGGCACCGTACTGAAAAACGACTCTCAAAAGACGGTCTCCAGAAATCACTGCCTCATCATCCGTTTAACAGGGATCTGGAAACAGATAAAAAGCGTGATCGAACTTTTGTTGAAGAATCGTTACACTATATATACAGAACATCAGAGCATATTTGTAAGGCCAGTACTCACACACGTCTAGGGGAAAAGCTAGAAGGCGAACAGAATAAAATTTTATCTATATAACTTCTCACTCCAATATTTCCAAGATATAGGAATTATTTCCAGCATCGAATGGATCAGAAATGAACAGTTCTCACCACTGTGTTGCTAGATTTTTTTTTCTCTTTTCAGCATCTAGATTATATATGAGGAGGTGTTTTTTTCTGCTCTCTTTTATTTGTTTACATCACGGGGAATGGAAAGATAATCACTGAATTTCGTCTGAAAAACATTGATCTTTAACTCGATAAATCCAAAACACTTATCTTGTTTACCATTAGAACAACATAGCGGTGAGTTGAATTACATAATTTAAGTTAATAATACCGTTTTCATCGAAATCAACCTAAGTCTGAGTAGATGCTTTGACCCGTTTTCGAATCAAGAAGCTAAAATGAATTATTACCTTCTCTCAGTTTTCTTTCATGATCTTGGGAGGGGCATTCTGTATTTTCCGTTATCAGAAATTTGCAATAAATTTAATGATTATGTAATTTGACAAATCTTAAAGTGTTAAACATGCTTGCATGATTCTTAACTTCGCTCTGAATAATTAAGATATAATGGTATAGGTAACTAATGAATTTGTCACGATGCCCAGATAGTCATAAATTCTTTTTTCCTGGACACTGCAAATAATTTAATGGTATGTACCCTTAAAACTTTCTAAAGGCATATGTTTTTCTTATGACATACATGTCTTTGACGACATGGTGCTTTGAAATTTTCCCTGTATGTATAAGTGAACATTTCGATTTTAAACACGATGCAGAGATGTCAACAAACAATAAAAGTTCAAAAGAACTTCAGCGTTTTTAATGTATATCAATTAACATCACATTAAAACTAGTGCTAAAATACATTTTTATCATGTACAAAGTTGCATCGAATTGTCTATCATTGTCTATGAACATATTCAATGCACCGTAGTAAATGGTCAGCAATGCATTTGGGCGGAGTACAGTTGCATCGTGCGAAGAGTTAGTGTAAAAAGCAATCAAACAGAATGGATAAATTTGTAAAATAACATCACGCATACATATTGTAGAAAAGTAAGGCTTTGCAAAAAGCTCGGAAACCATCGTAGAAAACTTCGAACTTTGCGATGTGAATCGAGCAGACCCCGATCCCGACATATGGCAGTTGATCGTCAGGTTTATGTACGTTAGATTGGCGATTATCCACTTCTATATGATAAATCCTGGAGTTAGAGAGCAATAAAATATTCGGAATAATAATTGCAGTGAAGTGCTTCAATATTATAGCCATATTGCTCCAATATGAATGGAATGTCTTACTGCTAGGATTAATGTTAGTTTTATGTTAAAATTGTTTTGCACTGGTCTCGAGGCCAAAATCTTTTTTTTTACAAGACAATATGGAAGGGTGATTGTTAATAGAAGAAGGGAGACGTACATGTTTACTACAATTGTTGCATTTGATTCGAAGGTTATTTCTTGCTTCTTTATAAGTTAGAAAAATCAAATACAACATTATTTCGAATAAAGAAGCGGGTTCAAAGCTCTGATGATGCGCCTACGCCAAATTATTGTTGTTTTAATGTAAGACTATATTATCAATTTTTTTTTTAGCATTTATCCTTAGTATTTCTTCTTCAGTAAGTGTCGTAATATAACTTATGTGATTAAAACTCTAATCCTATATACATGTAATCAACACTTTCATGATCCATCCTGAATACATAATGTACATAGGTTACATAAACGAGCAAAAAACAAACAAATCACATTGTATCAAAACCTTAGTCCCGTGTTTCCATTGTACAAGTATTTCTTTCTTATTACAAAACTCATTGAAATGATTTGCAAGCTTCGGTATTAAATTAAAAAAAACAACAACGCACAAACAAATACACTATACAAATCGCGAATCATACACCAAATACTAGTACCCGACGACATTGTGTTAAATCCGCCAGTAAGACTTTTAATTAATGTGGCCAGTCTCCCCTTCAATTTCGTCTGAATTTCATTCTTGAACCCACCCGACATTTCCATACTCCAGAATATCATCATTCTGTATGAGTATATATGTTTATCCTACCCAATACACGGTAGTCATATCATGCTGATGCTTTTTTCTGAGTGCATATCAAGGTCAATACTAACATTAAACCAATCATTGAGTATTATGAACACTTTAAACTACATGTTTATTAGAACTTTTATCAAAGACAAAGTTAAGTTCCATAAGATTGTTCTTGAATTTCATTTTGAAAGGTCTATGAACTGTTAAAATTTCACAGATCTCTTCGTCTTGGGGAGTAGTTTTTGGAGAATTGATATCAAAATCATCAAAGCATAAAAATCAATTCGCCCTTGGATACATCATCTATTTAATATTGCATTTAATTTTTTTAATTACGTCATACATATCCAACTTCTCGGTCACATGAAAATGCATGGTAGGGCAGGTGCAAAACATGCGTAAAGCTATGTACTCAGATTACAAGAAACACTCATTTGGCGTGGGCGTTTGAAATGTTTTAAAAGTTGTTGGCACATGCATTGATTGCAAATAGCTGTAACTTCTGGTATGTACGTGAAAATGCCAAAATATCTTGTATATAAGTAAAGATCATCCAAGTTGCACAATGGATGAATGCTTGAGCTCAGATATTTCTTCTGGAAAAATACAGAAAAAAAAATACAAAACTTACCGAACATTAAAGAAATTTTTATAAGTTCCGATAAGAATATTCAAGTGCAAAAGATTAAATGGTTATAACAACTCGATTGTCCAAAAATTAAATAGGTACAGATCCTTTGCAAGCTTTTGAAATTTTAACGTACTCTTTGAAGGCGATTAAAAACGATTAAATGAATCATTGAAAATAAACCGTTCAAAATTAAAACCTTAAAAGCTTATTCATCACCAATATCCCTCAATGCATTTTTTTCCGGACAGGGGTATTGTGATTGGGGATGGGGTGGGGTGGGGAGGGAGGTACGTCACCCTCTGTGATGTCAGGCCAAAGTTGGGTTTAGAAACTGATCAAAAATAACTTTAACGGAATAAGCAACGTTGACATTTGTTTAAGTATAGTTTCCATCAATATGAATTTCAAAAACAGATAAGGGATTGAACGGGAACCATGTCTTTTATATCTTGACACTGACAGTGTGCATATTTCACGAAAAGATTTTCATCGAATGCCAGTAAACATAATAACTTGTTTGATATAGAAGCCTTCTTCAGAATAGTTATCAATATTAATCTAGACATGTAAATGCATGATCCTTATGTCTATGAACTTCAACTGAACCCACAAAAAGTAAAATTCACCGAAAAATCAAATACAGTATTTAATATTGCGAGATATTAATCAAATCTAATATAGAACGCAATGCTAAATCTCAAGTAGTTTCAAATCAAAACAATTTTTATCTTTAAAATTATAAAGAGTTAAAAGATATTCCCAGTATATATATATATCGAAAATGATATTTTCTGCTGTGGAAGCATTGTTTTCTGAGCGATATTTCTAATTTGCAGCATACAATACGTTTTCCCCAGTGATGTATAACACAGACGAGGGAAAAATGTGTTTTGGATTAGTGAGTGAGAGCGCGGTATTAATTATCGCACGCGCACACCGCACGGTGCCACTTCTAACATTGATCAACAGTGGAGATGACGGGAATATATGGGGATATATAACCTAACCACTTGTATTCATAGATCTAGAGATAATCTGCAAACAGACAACATTGCACAACATTTGAGACATTTGTCTGCGCGGATCTAAGACTTTGCAGCATGCAATGTTTATGAGAACGGCGGAATTATTTCTGAAATAACTTGTTGAAATTACAGGTTTGTCATTACATGTAGCTTTAAAATGCCGAACCATGATTGCAATCAACTATAAAAATTTTCAATATCGATATTAAAGCAGTTACCTCCCACATGGAACATTTCTCTAATATGCGCAGTACCGCATGTAGTCTTTAAGACAGAATGTGTAATTAGCTAGGTGCAAGGGTGCTAGGGACATGTGCATTTGATTGTCGTGATGGCTACTACAATGTGTGCATACATGCTGCGTCACACATGTTCAATAAAAATGTTGAGGTCAGCACCTTTTTCTCACAACAATATATCAGTAGAGTAATAGATTTTAGGAAAAGTACCGGTAATAAGGTACCAGACTTATGAAAACATGTCCACTCTGAATGTAGCAACAGCAGCAAATGACAAGCGTCAATTTCATTGAGAAGAAACGCAGTCTGCATCTGTTGCTGATTCCGTTGACATCTGAACTGTCATCTGCTTGAATTAAAAACATGCGAGAGGATGACAATAATCTTGAAAACTCACTTACCACTTTGGGTAATCTTGACTACACAAGTCGCATTTATCACTTAAAACGGCGACCTCTAGATCCGGGTAAACATGGTTTAGGGATGCAGTCACTTTCTTTGCACACGCGCGTATGGTTTTCTGGGAGCAAGCAGTTCGGCAGGCGAGAATCAGATACGGTTCTTTATTTACATATTCCAAGAGCTCCGCTGGCAAGGGGGAACCTTATGATGTGTTAGTACATGTGTTTCTTAGGTGTAAACCATACTGTGGATCAATATGATATTACATTATGTAAGGAGATATAAGGCTGTTTTCCTGTCTGTGGAAAATTGTAAGGTTGTACCAAACAAATGTGAGAAAGGTTTTAACACGTACATGTTTCTTTGTAATTACACCAGAAAAAAATAAAATATAAATAATGTTATTAATCAATAGTTTTTGAAAATACATGTAACACCTTTGTGTCATATTCTGGAAAAATGGACACTTTTTATGGACACAAAAATATTTAAATCTCCTAAATAACCAAAAATCATTTGGAAGATTTTTCTAATTTCACACAACTTTATTATACAAAACGTATTAAATCCTATTAAAAATTGATAAGAGAGCTCTTAAAGTTGGGTTTATTGTAGTATGTTCCAACTCTGTTTTCTGTTACGTGACTTTTGTTGACCACATGTCAGTTATTATAGTAATAAGTAATAAACATTGTGGACGTCAAGTTGTTTGAATCGTTTATATAATCTATAGATGTGTTATAGAAGACATTTCCATTTTGATTTTTGCCTCCCCCCCCAAACCCAATTTAATGCCTGGTGAGGGGGTAATTCATATGAAAATATCTCCCTTGCAAGGCAAGAAAGTGGCCACGAAAATAATATATGTTGTAGAGGATAGCTCAATGTTGATGTGTTAAAAAAAGAAAAATAAATTCATTGACTTATAATTTTACACTACACTGTCCTGATCCTCCTTAAATTACACAGTCATTGACTGGATATGATGGCAAGATATGATTTGTTGGACCTGAAGACAGAAATGTTACTAAAGGCCGAGAACAACATTTCTGTGTGAAGGCCTTGACCTCATAGCCAGTCAATGCTAGTAACTTTTTGTTATATCCTTCACTTCAGATGCAAGTATAATTTCAAGTAGCGACCAACCATTCATGTCGCACAGCCATTCGGCTATTTCAGTTTTGCCGAGAAGGAACGACTATTAATTAGTTACGACGTAAATGTAAAGGTCTAACAATTTTTATGTTGAACCGGTAGACCGGTCAACATCAAACATGTTAGACCGGTTGAATTAACATTGGTTTTATTTTACTTTTTGTTGTTAAGAACTATAAAGAACAATATTTATAATTCTATTAAAGGGTATAAAAAATAAATATATGTATGTGTTTTCCCCTTTTATTATAGGTGTTTTGTCATAATGAGCTGCCTCAATTCAATAATAAATAATTTCCAATCCTCCAAAGGTATCTGGGAAATAAACTATGTAATCAATATATTAACTGTTATTACACATGTATACAAAGCGATATAGAATAAAGGTATATTATGCTTACAAAAGCAGGATTTTAGGAACATGTTTATAAACAGTACATTTCAAAATACAGCTAATTCTCATCAAGCTGTTTTGATAGGCTAGCGGTAGTGTATTGATACAACTAATTTTCATCGAAATCTTTTCATAATTGTAAATTATAATTTTTACATTGCTCACGCTATGTCACATACCAACATCGTTTAACATTTGTTTGAAGCAAACGTACACCTAATTTTGCGTTATTATTAACATATAATTCATCGGTACAATTTCTGAGAATACTTGCTACAAGTGACAAAGTCATGGTTATCTTTCTTTAATAACATGAACAAACGAAAAACGAAACGAAAAATAAATCAAATACAAACTTGAAATATAACATACATAAATACTGAGTCTCTGATGAATAAACTGCCCTTAATTTCTTACACAACAAAATGCCCTACAATAAAACAACTGCGTGCATTATCTACCATTTATTAAGAGTTACTTTTAAGACATGTATCATCAGCACTTGAAGAAATAGTGTCGGGAAGAACAGAAAGAAAAAAGTCAGAGTTGGGAGGTCTAACAGATGTATTTCCACTTTTTTCTCTACTAGTCAGACCTGTGTCACTTTCTGCCGCAGAACTTTCTGGACGGGAATTTTTTAGAAGTTCGTGTTCAATATGGCGCTCATGATGACGAGACTCGCCGACTTCCCGCGGTTGCGTCACTGATGACGCTGTGGAACTGGACGAAGGCATCGTCCCTTCTATACTCGAATTTCCCGAATCGAACGACTCTTTCTTATCTAATAACGACTTTCTTTCAGATTCAAAATCTAAACAAAAAGGAAACAACAAAAAATTAACAACATGTACGTTTTGTGAATTAAAACAGATAACCATTTTCTGCAATAAAGGATGTGAACCGTACTCACGCAATGAAGTCATACGTGTATGGTTGTAAGCCTCATGGTTATCATCACATGGGTTAGTAATAAAGGCATTTTTGCTGCGGCGTTGGTTGTATTTGGAACAACAGAAGAAAATTAAAAGTCCAATCAAAAAAACCAAGATCAGCAACAGTAAAGAGAAGATAAGCCAAAGTGGAATTGCCAAGTTTTCTAAAACGAAGAATTGAAAAAAATTACTAAGTAAAATGTAATTTGTATCTTTGATACACAAGTCACTGAGTCACATAATTTATACACAAGAGGGTGTCTGTAGTAGCCCCCCTTCCAATTCTTGCTGCAATTGGTCTTTTATTTATGAATAATAATTATAATTTTATTGATGAAAATTTTCAAGTTTATATATAGGAATAAAACAGTATGTTTTGGTTTGTATTTTAACCATCATAAAGTTCTTGTCCTTAAGTGTCGTCGAAAAAAGTAATCATCTAAACAAGACGTTGGTATATGTACTTGATTAACAAACAATAGGAGATATAAAGAAAATCCATATTTAAATCCCACTGCACGAACAGATATAAATAATTACAAGCATTTCATTTCTTACGATTTAAAATAACAAGAATCTATTTTCGTTCCAGGTGATTCCCTTAATGCTTTGCGACATATTTTTAAACCTTAAGGAACTCACCTTGCATGGTCTCCTCTATATATTTCTTCGTCAAATTACGTAATGTTTCTTCTGTCGTACCAGGGGTGCTTGGTCTTTGAATTTTATCTTTAGAAAAAAAAGTCATGAGATAAATTCATAAGGTCATTTTGGATATTACACCATATTGTGTACAGCAAATAAGTAAACAATAAGATGTTTGCATTGGTATGGGATTTAAAGCAAATAAAACCGAATAGTTTAGATATTGACATTGTTAAAAAATATAAAAACCGATAAAAGTTAGAAAAATATTTTATATTTTGGATATGATGAGAGGGGCGCGTGGTATTTTCTATTAACTTATTTTTAATTTTGTATTGATTAGTGATTCACACGTGAACGCATGATAAGAAAGAAAGAACAGAAGAGAGAATCAAGCAAAATGAAAAAAAATCTGATATTCAAAGAAACAGTAATTATTATTCAATCAACACTGTGATTACCTTTACAGTAAGATCTACACTGGTCTGGCAAGTCCTTGGAAAGGCAAAGATCGTCACTACAGTACAGACACCTATAGTCGTCAGTATCACAATACTGATGCGGAAAAGTACACAAATCTTGTCCACAATTAAATTGAAATCCTCGACCTGGGTCACTGGGAGAATCCAACCCGAATGAGGAAAGATCACACAAGACAAATGCGACTACACAACACTTCCAAACGGAACCCATCCCAGAAACGGTATGATGAGTTCATAGTTTCCCGCGAGATAAAAATAGCATAGGGTATTTCCAGTTATGAATTAAACAACAAATGTTTACCTTCTCCGAGGAATTTATGCCGCATACCTTTACAATATTAACATGTATGCAATGTATTACAGTCGTTTACGTCTGTATTGTACAGTATAAAATTGTATGTCTTGCTTAATCAGGAGTGTTTACTCCAAAGTAACTATTTGTAGATATCATGAATTTCCCTAATCTATATTTAGATTGTCTTCGTAGTTTATTTTCAAAGACAGCTAATTCGTCATGTTATTTTGTTCGTATGTTACAATGCAATATAAATATGTTTTCAAAGTGCGTTAATTTTTAATTTTTATTATTTTTAACATTGTACATGTATATTTCAATCGGATAGATTAAAAAGAAAACCCAAAGGGATTTTCAGCCAACAGTTTCTCGATTAAAAAGTTTTCTCATAAGCTCACGTAGTTCAACAATTAAGAAACTCGTGAGATTTGTATTATAAGACATAAACTACATCGCTTAGCAACTATCATTACTTTCTTCAATCCTTTTGCCATGTGAATAATTCCTCTTTAAAAGGATCTCTTACTAGTATTAGTTAAAAACTGACATTGGGCTATGTGAGAAACCAAAATGATTTATATAATTATCATGGAGATCAATATATAACATATCTAAAATGGCTTAAATTTCATGTGCTTATGAACAAACATGGTCAGAAAAAAATATACGTTAGTTATGTATACCAAACACAATATGACTTTGTAAAAAAGATTATCAGTAAAAAAAAAGTACCATAATTTATTTTTAGTTGATAATATTTTAATGTTTGTACATTATACTCTCTTATTTTTATAATGAAGTGATTAAGTTGGTTTGAGTTTGAGAAGAGGGTTTATGTTAAGAATATTCCATGGGAGAACTATTGTTTGGCCGGCTCGTTTTTCAATATCACTACTATATTTCTATTAAATATCAGTACTATATTTCTATTAAATACCACACTGTATTTCTATTCAATATCACACTATATTTCTATTCAATATCACACTATATTTCTATTCAATATCACACTATATTTCTGACCATGTCAGTTTACAGCAAAGCGTATCCTATTTTCCGTTCTGTTCTTATACGCAATCTCAACTTCTCGGGTCTTTCCGGCAGAGCTGTTTTTCCGAGCCTACCGGAAAGGTCCTAGAAGTTGCAATTGTTCTTATACGTATACTCCAGTTTGCTGAATATCATGTTTGGGAAGGAAAAATAAGGGGGAGGGGACCTTCCTGTAATCAATTTGAATGATATACTGGTAATTAAACTGTATCTTTGGCTGTCCTCTCCCCGTTTTCAAAGACGGTAAATCATATTCATTACAGCCTGACTAAAGCCAGCCCCTAATATTGGCTTTAGTTAGACTGCATTCATTAGTGTTTAGAAAACATCATACTATCAACTAATTAAAAATCGAATCCCAGAATTTGTGATTTATACATATTTTTTCAAAGTACATTAAGTGCCTCGATAATGAAAAATGTTGATGTACCTTAAAGCCTCATAACACACTTTGAACTTTTTTCAAATTGCGTTTTTAACGCATTTTGAATTTTTTTTCTAAGTGCGTAATTGTTCCAAAGTGCGTTGCCACACACGCATCATTTAGTTGAAATATCAAAACAGGTTAAAAGAAGGCCTCACTGCCCCGAGACTGAATTTGATTTAAGGTCTTTTAAATTCACATGCACCTTTACTGATGAGTTTCAAGCGAAACTTCCACCTGATGTGACAGTTTGAAATAAATCCAATATGGCGGTGATGGGTACCTTGTGTATTATTAGGTATAGGATATATATTTTTATTATGAAAAAAATATATAACGTCAGGTGCCTGTGTTAAAATTATCTGTTTCGATTTCTTTTCTACAGCTGTAAAATTCAGTTATTTAAACTAGCAAAATAATACAAAGCAATGTCTTTTTAACGGATTTAAAAACTCAAAATGTTACTTTATTCTTTAATTACTTTCTTTTCTCCCTTTTCCCTATTTCTTTTTTAATATTAGTTTGATTTTCAAAATCACTCTATCAAAATTGTGAAATTCATGGCCCCTGTTTCAGTGGTTCAGACCCTAGGGCGGGGCCAATATGGCTGTATAGTGACCATATATTCAATCTTTTCCTCTACTCCCTATAGCGACCATGTATTAAATCTTTGTCTCTACTCCCATACAAATTTTAGTAAAACTAAATGCTTGGTTATGATGTTCTTAAAACCCTCTACCTAAATTGTGAAATTCATGGTCCATGGGTCAGGGGTTCACGCATTAGTGTGGGGTTCAATATGGCCATATAGTGAAAATGTTTTAAATCTTAGAAAAACTACAATGTAGATGCATAAATATAATGTCCATGAAGTCTTCTTTTCGAATTTTGAAATTCATAGCCCCTGAATCAGGGGTTCAGGCTCTAAGGTGGAGTCTACATGGCCATAAAGTGAAAATGTAAATGATCTTAGAAAATCTTCTTCTCTACTTCCACAGCAGGGGTAGATAAACTGAATGCATGGTTATGATGTCCATGAAGCCCTATACCTAAATTGTGAAATTCATGACACCTGGATCATGGGTTCAGGCTCTTATGTAGAACGAATATGGCCATATTGTGAAAATGTATAAAATTTAATAATATTTTTCTCTGTACTTTTATAGTCGTGGGAGATAAACTGAACACATTATTATTATTACAATAATGTCCTCTTCTTAAATTGTAATTTTATTAGTTATCGTACACCGTAGGCCATAGTAAATGCATTAAACTCTTTTGCCTTCACAATACTTAAATACATGTAGCTGAAGAAGATTAAAAAGTGCAACTTCAATCAAAAATTACGCCAAGGCTATTAAATCTCATAACACAACATTTTCGGGTACAAAATTTCATTTTACTCATTGACAAGTGACCATTAAAGGCCTGCATGACTCTTATTACCAAAAGTTTACAATGTTTGGCCGCTGGAGCTAGGATACATGAAATCATAATCCAAGAATCCTCCGACTCTCGCCCACCCCCTTTTATGAATTATTTGAAAAAATCAAATAATAAAAACGGGGGTAACAAAGGAGTCTCGGATTAGGATTAAGACTCCAAAATGAAGCTTAAAATGCAAACCAGAGACTCCCTTACACGTCCATCTACGGGCTATGGTACTCGGTGGCCGTCAATGCCTGTGAGCCTCTTAATGGTGTGTTCCCATTTCGCCTTAACTGTGAAATACAGGTATAAAAAAGTAAAAAAAGTAATCAGGCGAAATGGGAATTTCTTAATAATACTACTGTAAAAAACAGAACTTGTAAATTGATGAGATGTTTTCATAATGATTAGTTAATTACAGAGTTAAAAAAGCATTATTTTTGATTTAGAATGAAGAAGAAAATTATTTTTTCAGATAAAATTAATGTAAATAATATTCTACAGTCAATGTTAAATGAAAATTTAAATCATACAATATTAGATTCAATTTCAACCTCATAGTCATTTACATAAGAATAACTTACATGTAAATCTTTATAAATTTTATCCGTTTATGGTAAACATAAATCAATTTGTCTAACAATTATTGCCTTGTAAACATTCCCCATTATAAATCTCCGTAAGAAATCTGTTTTCGTTTCTGTGAATTTTTCTGAGTGAGAAACAATAATGTGTCAATGAAAATATCTTGGAAATTTTCCCTTTCATCGATTTTAATACATTTCTCTAAAAGGTATGTGTATTTTTTTTTTTATCAAAAATCGTCCAAATGTGCGGCATAAATATCTTGGGACGGACTATAATAGACTTCACGTTCACTGTCGCTTTAATTCTTTTTTTTTTGCAATTCCGGAAAACATGCAACAAAAATTAACAAATATTAAATTATACGCTACAAATTATGATTACTAGTTACAATCATATCATAGATTTTTAAGGACACAAACTTTAGTGTATATATACATAGTATTATAGCTTGTATGATATTTTGATCAATTCTGAATAACTTTTTAAAATTCTCAGTGAAGGGTCAAATACGTATTGGTGTCATAATCAGTATTGAATATTACAGAACATGTACTTTCTAAATATAAATATAAGTAAGACACATAATCGTAATTGGTGCATTATATATATAAGAATCACTTTACATATAACAAAACAATTTTAAAAATATTGTGTGCTTTGATATGTCAACAGTTTCACCGGTTGTTATGGTCAGACGCGCCCAATCTTCCATTATTTTCTTTTTCCCCTTATCTCCGCAATATGAAGATTTCCACAACGGAATTCCAAAATCATATTTTTATTTTATACTTAGTATGGTATTTTTCCATTTGGATATATAGTTTCAATTGAAAATATATACTATGACTATTAATAAGCATTCATTTGCATATTGCATGCTATAAAAATAAAAACTTAAAATATTTTAACTCCAATGCACACTGAGTTTTTGGGCATGAACAGGTTTAAATGCAAATGAAGAAGAAATAATCTATCAAGGAAAATTATCTAAAACTTAGGAACGTCCTTACTCATTCCTTTGTTGAACTGTGACATGCTGAAAGTGCGTAAAGTACGAGAGTCAATAATATGAATTTTGCCAAATGACATGTGGTGATAACGAACAGTGTTCAAATTCAAAAGTCCTAAGGAAAATTACAAAACAGGAGCAGAGCAAACACGGACCTCTAAAAAAATAGAGGTAGGATCAGGTGGATCAGATCAAATTTAAGAAATTTAATAAAAATTCCTTCCCTAACAGCAGCATACTTAGGACAAGTGAAAGAAGAAATGATGTGCGTCTTCAATCTTTCCAAATGAACAGAGAGGGGGCTTGTTATAATACTGCATCTATGAAGATGCATGTTTAGCGCACAATTTTGACGGAGTCTTGTGTGTAAAATATTAGTACGTCTTTTCCCATAACTGAAATAAGGTGGAGCTATATACTGTTAGAGGTTTAGAAATTTTGTATTTAAAAAAAATAACGAACTCGAATCTCTGGTATCCAAAAGTAAGGAATTCCATTCGTTGACCACAGTTGAAACAAATGATGATTCAGACAATTTTCAATAGTTTTGACACATTGAATATTACAAACAGTTATCATCGGCAAACAATCTGAGTTACTATGTGGTTCACAAAGTAGTGCTTCTTCAGAAATTTGACTTTTACATATATCTTCTCCACCAGAAGACGAATCAACGGATGGTGTTGTGTTAGTATCCATTGTATCAGGAAGTAACTTTAAATGTTTCCTGGAGCTTCCTCTCATTGTATCCGCAGATTAATCATTCAAAGATATTGGAGTCAGGGGGAAAGCATTCCCCTTTTTGCACAAACTCTTGCTTCTGATAACAAGAACGACAACGCTGAAGCCTTTAGTTGTTCAGAAAACTCAAACAATTTAACTATTTTGATATAACAGTTTCTGCATATACTTCAGGTTCATCATGTTCCTCAGTCTTTTTAAACAAATCGTCAGCAATGTAGCTCCCTAATAACTTGCTCAACTTGTTTTGGAAGTTTTCGGTCGTTAATTTCTTACCTCTTCATTTCAAAGGTCTTAACATTATTAGCTAAACAAACAAAACAGTCAATCATTTTACCGGCGTGGTCGCCATGTTTGTTTTGGTTTGTTCGACAGTCATGTGACGATAAAAGGCGTTGACAGAGGTGCAAGCGAAGCTTGTGTAGCACGCCCTCTGGTGAGAGAACGAGATACTTTAATTGATAGATACACAATGGGATGGCTGATAATGAAAAGGGACGAGAAATTTGCAAACAAAAATGAAACATGAAAGCATAATGTGAAAAAGTAAACAAGGTACCTGAACGGTAACCTGTGTTGGTCAGTCATTGCTGACGTATGTACAAACATTTGTAAGATACCAACAAGAATAAGGAAATGAGCTTAAGAGATAATGGATGTATGAGTTTACCATTTATGTAATACTATCCAAATGAAAAATACTATTTGTAATAAAAGGCATGCATATTTATGTATATGTATCAGTATACATGCAAAGTACAATATGAGAGTCTAAGATGTGTACTTTGAGATTGTCTGATGAGAACTTCATCTCCTGAGAAGTCTATTGATCTCGTCAAGAGAAGTGATTTCATGTTTTTCACCGTTTTGCTCCAGCTTGGTATAGATACGGCCGTCAACTGTCCAGAAGCTGAAGATTGACTTACGTTTCTTAGCCTCAATGAGTTGGAAACAATGGATTGTCTGTATCTCGTTAGGTCTTCTGTTACAAAGATTAATATTTTGTCGCTGTTATTTTTCAATTCCTTTTTGGCACTGAAAACTTTATTCTTTTCTGTCCATGCTTTGAATTTGCAGATAATTTGGAATTTGTTATTTCAGTTTGGTCGGCCTATTGGGTTGGACCGGTCGATATCATCCGATGTTATTGTGACTCCCATTTTTGCACGGATGTTGATTACAGCGGATTCCATATCTGCTTCTGCTTCATCGGTTCCAGGTAAAGGGACATTATGAAATCTCAGGGATGTGCGAAGGCCGTATTGTTCCAAGTTGTCCAGCCCGTATTCAAGATCATCAACTCTTTGTTCTTAAAACACTCTACCTAAATTGTGAAATTTATGGCCCCTGGGTCAGGGGTTCAGGCATTAGGGTAGGGTCAATATGGCCATATAGTGTAAATGTTTTAAATCTTAGAAAATCTTCTTCTCAACTCCCATATATATCTGAGAATAACTAGATGCATAAATATAATGTCCATGAAGTCTTCTATTCAAATTTTGAAATTCATGGCCCCTGAATCAGGGGTTCAGGCTCTAAAGTGGAGTCTATATGACCATAAAGTGAAAATGTAAATGATCTTAGAAAATCTTCTCCTCTACTTCCACAGCAAGGGTAGATAAACTGAATACATGGTTATGATGTCCATGAAGCCCTCTACCTAAATTGTGAAATTCATGACCCCTGGGTCAAGGGTTCAGGCTCTTATGTAGAACAAATATGGCCACATTGTGAAAATGTATAAAATTTAATAATATTTTTCTCTGTACTTTTATGGTCGTGGGAGATAAACTAAATGCATTGTTATTATGTCCATAATGTCCTCTTCTTAAATTGTACTTTTGTAAGTTGTACACCGTAGCCCATAGTAAATGCATTAAATTCCTTTGCCTTCACAATATAGATGAATAGTTGAAGAGGATTAGAAAGTGCAGCTCAGTGAGAGCGATGTCTCCGTAAATAAATGCATCCCAGATTTCATTAAAACGGATGAAACAGCATATTAAATAGATCTAGTTTAATTTTGTACAATATATTAAGTATTAATCTTCATTTTGTAATAATTCCTTACACAATATTGTAATATTAAACATAAAATATTTTTTGCAATATATAGAGTTTGGTTTAGAAAATATAACTCCTAAGTAGTAATAAAAACATTGCTGTTATTAGTGTTATCGTTATAAACAATTAAACTAAAAGAGGTTGGATAATATTACATGTACATCTTGATGTTTTTCACATAATTCACATCAAATAAGTTTCCAGTTTAAGGAGGCCGACTTTGGTTTTTTTTGCGGAAAAACTACAATAGGCAAAACTCTTTATTTTTTAACCATATGTCAGTTACACCAACTCTAGTTTATTTGCGAAGTTTCAAGAAAATCGACCGTCTGGTTCTTTTTAGGAACCATCTCAAAATAAAGGTACATTTACTATAGGAATATATAGGAAACTGTCATTTTCCGCACTTCGAACCAAATTTGAAAAATACTACAATAGCTTTTTTTCTCAAATTGTAATATGTGATTAGTAATATCATTTTCTACCTTATATGTAAAAAATGCTAAATTCTACCGTCTGGTTTTTAGTGGGGCCATCTCAAAATATTAAATTGCACCAAATATTGCTATATATTTGGAGCATTACAAATGTAGATTGGTATAATGGATTATTTAAAAATAAGAAAAATGCCCTCAAGGATAGCGTTATTCTGTGTATGAAATTTCAACGGCATACGATTTTTACTTTTTCTGTTATGTCATTTCTTATAACGTACTCCTACAAAACTTTTTTTTATCATAACGTCATAAAAGCACAATGGCTAATCGTTAAAAAAATAAAAATTTTCCTTTAAAAATCTATATATTTTTTATGTATTTTGTTTATTGTGTTTAATTTCATAAATGATATGGAAAAAAAATTCATAAGAAGTATAAATACACTGTATTATACTAGAATGCGCAAAAACATGCGCAATGAAAACTAAAGTCGGCCTCCTTAAATGAATAAAAAATCATAAGTGCAAGTAGTTAGTGCTTGGTGTATTTCAGTAGCTAAATATAACAATAATAATGTATTTTCAAAATGAATTTAAAAAAACCCAATTATTTTAAATCAATAATTTTAACAAGGTGCACAACCAGGTTACAGATTTTCAGACTAGAGGTGACCCAAAATGGCTACCCAAACCTAATATGTAGTCTAAGACAATCAAAATCAGGAATGGATCACGTGGTAAAAGGAAACATCTATAAGACTTGAACTGACAGAAACATCTATAAGACTTGAACTGACATACATGTAACGTAATGCGCATGTCAGTGGCAACCAAAAGATAATTTAATTCGGAAAGAACTAATTAACTCTTTATTTTAAACAGTGATGCAACTATTGAAAAGGGGTAGACGACTTTAAAGAGAAAGATGTCAGAAGTCTTTAAGGAAGGAGTAATCTGGTTTTCGACTTGTCAAAAGTAAATTTGATTAATTGTTCATTAATTGTTCATTTAATCAAGATGACAGGAATTTGAAATATCATAAATTTCTATCCTTTTTACTATTATACAACTTGGCATAGAAATAGTAATCAAAGTTTAGAATCTAACAAGGACTATATTTTTGGTGGAACATTGGCGTAGGAAAATATCACATGTTTTTGCAATTCAGAATTGCTGTAGATTCATGAGTTTATGTAGCATTTTTAAAACAATAACATTAATGATGGATTTTTTCAACTAATTTGAACTAATAATTAGATACTAGGGTTTAGAATATGTTTTTAAAACATGATTTGCCTATCAAAATACATTTCTATATGATTTTTAAGCGCTCTTTCTATAAATAGATTTGTTTGAGAAAAATCACTTAAATTCGATTTTCTCTCTTATTAAATGGTCAATATATTTAAAATTATGTTCGTTTTGGGTAGATTTCTGTGTGCTGTGTGGTATAAGGGATGGATCTGTGTGTTTTGAGGTCATATGACATGGTCATATAAATAGTAATTGCGCGGGATTTGTGGTTATTCTACCGCTCGTTAGGACGTAGAGAAGGTGTGATGGCTATGGCTACCAGTAATGCAAGTTCGGATCCGGACATACATATGTCCGAGGATGTTTTATTAGGCGAGACTAACGGTGAGCAACTTTCGAATGACGATGCTGTGTCTTTGTTTAACAGTTCTTTGCGAAAAGCTTTACAGCAGCAAAACGAAGTTATAGTGAGTTCTATTGTTAGACAGTTAAAGTCTGAGCCAAGTGAAAACCGCGTGAACACGAGTGAAGATGACGAGGAACCGGCAAGAGGCGGTCAGTTCGAGTTCAAGCATGAAGGACATAGAATACAACACTCTTTTAATGCCGAGAGATTGGAGAAGTTGAGCGAATTAAAGATTTTGATAGCGACATGGGAAAAGCAGAAAAGACCATTGATAAGGAAATTGCCGAATTACGTCAACGCAACAAAATTCTAAAAATAGCGGACAGACACGGGTGGGACACTGTGAACGAGTATTTAGATGATCCATTGGCCGACAACAACGACGATGCGATAAAGTTACGAGGTGCTGTGAGTCGCGCTGTACGCAAACGAAATTATCGTGGAAAACCATATTCTTACACTGGTCAGGCTCGTAGACAAAACGCATTTTCCGCCAATGAATTTTTTCGTGGCTCCAGCCAAACGTTTACTCCAGGAATGTTCAAGCAAACCACAAAACCAAGCGATTATGCATCAGGACAGCAAGACTTCTACGACCGAAAGTGCTTCTTTTGTCGACAGAGCGGACACTACGTCAGGGACTGCCCCTTCGCCAGAGGACAACAAGTGCCAATGCCTACCCCGGCTGTCGCATCGACCTCTAGTAGCAAGCAGTAGCGGAGATCAAGTTGAGTATAGTGATAATGATGTTTGTGTAAACAGCTCTTATGAATATGAGCTTAATGCAGATTCAGTTATTTCTGTAAATCTCGATTAAAAAACTGTGTACAATTTTGGAAAGATACGTTGTCTGCTAATGTGTTTGTGAAAAATACAATAGAGTTCGGTTATGTAATACCATTCATTCAATCTCCTCCAAAAGTGGTTTTAAAAAATAACAGGTCAGCTCTTATTCATAGTGATTTTGTTTATACAGCTATCGATGATCTTTTGTCTTCTGGTTGCATTCATGAAGTATTTGAAGATAGTACATACGTTGTTTATCCACTTACTGTTTCAGTTACTGCCACAGGTAATAAAGATTGGTGTTAGATTTACATGTTAATCAATTTGTTGAGAAGCAGAAAGTTAAGTTTGAAGGGGTGAATGAAGCATTACAATATGCAAAGAAAAATAAGTACATGATAAAGTATGATTTAAAATCCGGATATCATCATATTGATATACACCCCGATTTTCATAAATATTTGGGGTTTTCGTGGAAAGATGGTGAAAAAACTAGGTTTTTTGAATTTAATGTCTTACCATTTGGGCTGTCGTCAGCAAGTTATGTTTTTAAAAAAGTGGTTAGAGTGTTGGTGAAATACTGGAAATCATGTGGCATACCAGTGATAATGTATTTGGATGATGGTTGGGTGTGTGATGATTTTAAAACTTGCAAGTCTGCATCAGACTTAATACAAGAAATTTTACAGAAATCGGGTTTTGTTCTAAATACTGAAAAGTCAGTTCTTGAACCTACTAAAAGCATAGTGTGGTTAGGATTTCTTTGGAATATGGAAAGTGGTACGTTAGAGGTTCCCATTGAAAAAATTAAGGATATCAAAGATATTTTGAGAAATATATTGGATAACAAAAGTAGCATATCTGCGAGAAGATTGTCTTCCATAGTAGGTAAGATCATTGCATTAAAACCATCCTTTGGAAATATTTGTCAATTAATGACTAGGCATCTCTGTATTACTATTTGTGGTAAGGAAAGTTGGGATTCAGTTTTATACTTAGTGAAAACATACAAGAATTAAAATTTTGGTTAGAAAACATCAATTCTATTTCTTTTAAATATTTCACATGTGTTGAGAATATGCCTGAAAAGATAATTTTTTCAGATGCAAGTTGTTAAGCTGGCGCATGTTTTACATGTGAAAGAAATGAGAAAATATAAAAATACAAGAGTTCTACTTGGAGAGAATTTAAAAAAGTACAAGTAATTTTATTAAGTCTTGCAGAGGAACTGAGTGGAAGATTGGTGAAGTTATTTACTGACAATCAAAATGTAATGCGCATCGCATGCAAAGGTAGTATGGTTGACGAGCTGCATCAGCTAGCAATGAGTATTTTCGGTGTTTGTGTAAAATATGGAATTTTATTAGAAGTGCAGTGGATACCAAGAAATTACAATGATTGTGCTGATAGTTATAGCAGGATTTTCGACAGTAATGATTGGAGTGTATCAGATCATATATTCAGATATTTTGAAAAGGTTTGGGGTCCGTATACTATTGATGTGTTCGCAAATTGTAAAAATAATGTCACCAGATTTTATTCAAAATATTGGAATCCTGGTTCGACAGGCGTGGATGCTTTTGCATATGACTGGTCTGGAGAAAATTGTTGGATAGTACCTCCTCCTGTTCTTGTATGTAAAGTGTTAAAATATGCAGTTGTGCCATGCACACGGAACA
Organism: Magallana nippona; assembly: GCA_033439105.1. Taxonomy (NCBI): domain Eukaryota; kingdom Metazoa; phylum Mollusca; class Bivalvia; order Ostreida; family Ostreidae; genus Magallana; species Magallana nippona. The sequence continues at coordinate 34,362,540 of CM065925.1, read as the reverse complement.
TTAGTTATTCCTAAGTGGTTGTCATCTTTATTTTGGCCGATGATTTGGGAAAAAAGTAAAAATCATTATCATTATTTTGTTCAAGAGTATGTTGAGTTCAAAAACCTTAAACAATTTTATAAGTCAGGCTCAGACAAGTCAAGTATATTCGCACAAGAAATGTTTTTAAGTAACGTTTTGGTGATAAAAATTGATTTTAGATAAAGATTGAGGTAGCAGAGCAAATGGGCATATGATATATGTTTTACATTTATTTACAGATTTTCAGTGACACTTGGAGTGAAATCAAGGACATGGCAACAGAAGATCAATTTAAATCGGCGGATTTATCGATATTTCATATTATGAAAATGCGAAAAGTAATAACACCGTAAAGCAATATGAGGCGTATTTTGAGCGATTTGATCAGTGGTGCATTTCAAAAAGAGTCACAAGTTTTCCTGCAAGATTAAGTGTGTGATAGCTATATTCTTGAGCGGGTTAATACAACAAGGCGTTTCTGAAGCAGTTTTGTGTTCATTCTTCTATAGTATAAAGTGGTATCATGATCTTCATTGTGTGTTATATAATCCATGTGATGATAGTGTTATTCAAAAACTAATGGAAGGAGGAAAACGAATATTGTCAAAACCTTTGAAGAAGAAGGAACCAATTTCTTCCGACATTTTAGGAGAGAAAAACCGTGATTTACGTAGTGTTAGAACAATAGCAATGCTGCTGCTTAGTTTTGCAGGTTTTCTTAGATTTAATAAGCTGGCTAACATAAAAGTGAAAAACATAAGTTTCAAAGATTTGTATATTAACATTTGTGTAGAAACAAGTAAAACTGACGTATGCAGACGTGGAAATGAAATAACAATAGCAAAGACTGGAGGGAAAATGTGTCCTGTGTCGTGGATCAAGCATTATTTGTCACTAGCCAAAATCGAAAACAATTCAGAGGATTATATATTTAGAGCAGTGCGTTTTTACAAATCTTCTGAAAAATATATGCTCTGCAAGATTAACAAACCTATATCGTATACGAGAGCTAGAGAATTACTGATGGAAACATTAGAAAAAGTCGGAATAGATTCAAAAGCGTTCGGGCTACATAGTCTAAGAAGTGGAGGTGGTACAGCTGCAGCTGAGAAAAATGTGTCGGAAGTCTTAGTAAAATACACGGTCGGTGGACAACTGATTATTCCAGGGACAATTATAGATTCTGTTGATAATAAATTAAAAGTGTCTCGTAGTATTTTGATTGAATGAATTTAATAAATGTATATTTGTTTTTACAGCTTACAGCCGCCATCTCTTTGTAAGTTCTACGTTCTAACGAGCAGCAATCCATATTCATGGGTTTATTTTTCATTTGGTTCAGCATATTCATACTATAATAGAGTATAATTATTTTATATTTGGACGAACGAAGTGAGGGAGAATATAATTAAAATTATGTTCGTTTTGGGTAGATTTCTGTGTGCTGTGTGGTATAAGGGGTGGATCTGTGTGTTTTGAGGTCATGTGAACATGGTCATATAAATAGTAATTGCGTTTTGTGGTCATTCTACCGCTCGTTAGGACGTAGAGAAGGTGTGATGGCTACCAGTAAATTGTTATCATAATTATTTATACATGTATGACGTGTGTTCAATACTATGGTGTTGGTGTGTGTTTTTTGTAATGAAATATAAACGTTCTAACGAGCAGCAATCCATATTCATAAGTTTATTTTTCATTTGGTTCAGCATATTCATAGTATAATAGAGTATAATTATTTTATATTCGGACGAATGAAGTGAGGGAGAATATGATAGCTTTTTTTCTGTCAATTTATATCTTTACGTAAAGTCCTCATAATATGTGAAAATCAAAAATATTTTGATATTGGAAGAAAAATAATCAAAATATCTTTAAAATTTTAAGAAAATTAGAGGAAATGCGGGCTAAGCAATATCAATTTTATTTTAAATATTTATTTCAATTTCGTATTATAAGTTGATAGACATTTTGATATTCTATGATTTTATTGAAGAATGCAAACTTCATATCTTAAACAGACGCCTACAAAACTGCAGATAACTACATATATTTTTATCAGGTAGTGACCTTGACCTCACCTTCATGCAAAAACAAGGAGGTAAAATTTGATTAAACTGATAATCGTTTGGTTATACGATCTGTTTGACTGTGTAAAAATTTCATGAATTTCTTAATATAAGAAGTATGTCTAATAACGAGAAAACTCCATCCATAAAGCCGCGAAAACAGCTTTGAAAAAGCTTCATAAATTTAATACACTGTTTCTAAGGTACGAAGGACATGAAAATGAACGTCAAGTAATAACATCATACCTGCAGAAGTGTCAGTCATTTGTCATTTGTAAGATTAAAAACATCCATCTCAAGATACCAAAATTGTGAAAGGTTTAAAAAGTAGGAATATGATGATGACGACATTCAGAATAATGCCAATGTGTTGCTTGCAGACGAACATGATGTCGTCAATTTCCTATGCATATATTGCATTTAATGTAGATATATTTTTTTTTAAATGAACGACACTTCAATTGAGTTTGATCCGTGCATGTATTTTTTTTTCACTATCGCAAGATATGATATATTGAACTTTGGGCGAGATGTTTTATATAGTAACACTGCACGAAGGTATGCGTCAACAACAATTATCTAAAGGTGAGTTCCAGTAAATTAGTATTACATAGATGATAAGCACAATGTTTGCTTTAGATATGAGTAAAACTGAGATAAAAAAAATATCCCCGTTTGTATTATATCTATGTCACAAAAGCACGAAGCATTTAACCAATTCGAAACTAAAAATGTCGAAGGAAAATGACGATACTAGTAAGTCAGGCATTCGAAGATTTTTCACCATTGTAACGTCCCCTATCTGGGTGCCAGTGGCGGCTGCAGGGTCCCTGGTAGCAGCGCCATTCTAGGCAGTGGGGGACTCAATAGTCGTGGCCGATAAAACAGAATCCACAGGAGCAGGATTATCCAGTTACCCTGGAAATGCCATCGTCCGAGTCGTGTCGAATCCATTCAAGGCTGTTGCCGAAGTTGGAGAAGCAATGGGTTGAAAAGACTAAACATTATAGGTAATTAAAGCCATACAATGTTCTACGGCGAACATACATGTAGCACTACCGCTATATTCACAGTAATATGTTGTTTACTACTTACATCTTACATCATTGCGCTGAAACACACGTGTTATTTTTATTGTGTAAATTAACGAGGCCGAGTACAGTTCAAGTACGTTTCATTTGCATTATGACGTCATCTTTTTGCTTCGTTAACGACATGGCGTTATGGTTTCAACTGCAAATAATCAGAGAAATTTGTCGAAAATAACTCGTTCGAGGCGTAAAGTTGGTATTATTTTGTAGAATAAACATAAATGTCTTGAAGTATAAGCTATATTTGGGCTCGGGTCGAAAACGTGAAAAGGGTTCAGCAAGCCTTGGCCTATGTCACGTTTTCTTACCCCGGCCTAAATATAGCTAAATACATGTATTTCAAGAGAGTAACCATGTATTTTATATTTATGACCCTTAATATGTGATATTTTATATATTTTTATTGCCTAAATATGACTGAATGTTTTCATAATACTAGTAAGATCACTATTTCCGCCTTTGTCAAATAAAAAATTGGCATTATCCGACAAAACTGGGAAATTGGGCATCCAAAAAAAAAACTTTGATAAGATCTCTGGAACAAACCAAAAGGTAAAAGGATTTTTATTATTTGATCAGTTGATGCCTTTTAGCAATAACTTTCATTTGTAGAACAGAAAAAAAAAATTCCTAGGGCAGAAGTTTAAAAAAAAAATGAAAAAATGTGCAAAATTGATGCATTTCAAGCAAAATCCCATAGGGTCCTATGTTAAAAATTACAAAACTTTGAGATGACCCCCTAAACAAACGATGTGGTAAATGTTTGATTTTTTGTTTTAAAATAATATAATTATCTCAGTTGAAATTCATGTAAAAAATTTCATTAAAAAATCGAGGGCAGAAAAAATTAGACCCGGCTTCTTTAAAAATAATTGGTTTGCTCATATGTTTATGTAGAGAATATATTGCAAAATTGACTTGAGTTGGTGAAAACAGAAAGTCAAGGTGAATGCAATTGTAGTCATGCTAATTCTAAAATAAATACTTTGTATATAAACTTTATTTCCAATTGAGTTGAGTATAAAGACTTTAATCATGCTGTTTACCGAAGAATGATAAAAGTTATCAATAACTTAAGGCTTTGTGACACAGGCACGTGAGTTTATCTATTTTTTTTCGTAACGTGAAAAATATTTTTCGTAGGACAGACGAATATTTTATTTTCGAAGTTATAAGTTTAAATGATGTATTTTCACTATAGGTTTTCTTTGTTTTTCCCCAATATAGACTCTCAAAATAGCAGAGAACTGTCTAAGCACAACCATACAAAAAACTTTTTGTGACGTCACATGAATTTCAATTGTAATAAATATTGTAGACCTTACTTAAGAAGGTCGCAGGTTGATTTCAGCATCAGCAAAATTAAAAAAAATGATTTTGATTTGTTGAATAAAACAAATAAACAATATCAGGTATTTAATCGAATCTTTTTATTTTAGAGAGAGAGAGAGAGAGAAACAAATGCCCAGCTCCGTGCCTGTGTTTAAATACATAACCCACATATGAATGTTACCTTTGAGAAATAAAAAAAAAAGATCCTTATTTGTTTATTTGAAATTTGGAAACTGACTTGTATTCTTGTACCTGTGAACAGTGTTTGGTTTATCTTATGTATTCATTCCATCTTCACAAAATGTTTTATTTAAGTACTGGTATTGCAAAGTGTAATTATGATGGTTTGTAATTATATATTCATAATTAATAATTTGCATTCTTGTATTTGTGTAGAGTATTTGAGATCTATATTTACACCACCTTTCATAAATGTTTCAAACATTTATTTTCGAAACATGAACCATTAAAAAATTAATTTTACTTGTATATTTTACTTGTGCACGATGTGTTGGATAAACATTCATAATTATAATTTAACTTTGTGTTTTTTTTATTTTTGCGCTGGATTTTAAACATTGGAATATTGATAAATGTCTGAACGAATACTCATTTTGGAAATGTTAAAGTAATATGGTGTAGTTGAAATGACAGCTTTATCTTCAAGTTTTTTTTTTGTTTTAGCTGATCTTTAGAGACGAAAAATTAGTTATATTCTGACGTTTTATGGAATTTTTTAAATGTAAGATTCTTTTGTGGAAAAAGACAATTTGAAGTTGCTACGCATATGTTATATAAAGATGTTTTTCGTTATTATATTTTGAATATTTCACATGATGATACTCATTTATTCTCCACCATTTCCTTAAGAGAAAAAAGTCGTAAAAGCAGTATTTGCCTACATACATGAACATGTTATGTAGGTACAAGAAAAGAATTTTCATTTGATAAAAATATTTTGAATTCATACCTCTGCTTTAGAATCGGCTGATCTCTGCAATAGGTAGATAAAACCTTTATCAAAGTAAGAATATGTTCCTTAATTCATAGTGTCTTAGAAAATTTGGATAGAAGTCGGTCGCGTAAAATTTTAAAGAGTGTTTCAATAATTTTCCGAGTTTTTAGTCTTGTTAATAAACATTCGTAGCAGACATCTTATCATAAATTGTTAGATGTATCTACTTTGCCGGACATAAATAAGACTACAGTTGTATATTAAGTTAATTTTCTTAGTGACCTTTTTCTTTGAAGCACTTCAATTTTGCACTTTTTGTTCATGTTTATATCTTTAATCTTTCATCATCAAATAGAATATTTTAGATATGGCAATGACACTAAAGGTTTTGCTCTTAATAACCTTGAACGTTTTACCATGACCCCTTTGATTGGGACTTCATGATTGTGATCTCTTAAAGGATTCCCTGAAATAAGGCTAGAGTTGTATATTGAAGTTTATTTTCTTAGTGACCTTTTTCTTTAGAGCACAGTCAATTTTACATTTTTTGTTCATGTTTATAATCTTCCATCATCGAAGAGAATATTTTAGATATGGCAATGACACTAAAGGTATTGCTTTTAATTACCTTGAACGTTTTACCATTGATCGAAACTTCATGATTGTGTTCTCTTAAAGGGGCATGGTCACGATTTTGGTCAAATTCTATTTTTCTGTTTTTATTATTTACAATGCTTTAGGAATGCATTTCTAGTGATCAAATGAAATTTGAGAGTCAGTTGTAGAGTTTTAAGCAAGATACAGAGCTCACATTTCTTTGTCATGCCCTGTTTTGTTTATATAGGTTCAAAAATCTTTTTCAGGCTGATTTGTCTATCTTCTAATCCATTTTAAGCATAAATAAAAAAAATTCTAACTTTTAACACATTCATTTTATGTCTAAAAATGGACTTTTTACTTCAACATTCAAAATGTAAACAAAAGCTTTGTTTATATATCAAAGAACTGTAAACTCTGTAACTCGCTTATAACTCAACGAATGACACTCAAATTTTGGTTGCCTATAACAAATGCCTTATTGAAGCATTGTAAACATTAAAATCGGAAAAATAATTTTGGACCAAAATCGTGACCATGCCCCTTTAAAGGAAGGATATATACTCTTATATCATTTTCCCCTGAAATACCGCTCTCTGCCTACATGTAATTGACCCTTGTTCTCAGATCTCAACATTTATGCCCTACTGAAATTCGAAATTTTAGTTCTATCATACAAATGGTCTTTTTTTTTTTTAAAACGGAGTAAAATGTTCAGGAGGTAAGAATTGAGTCTGGGACTTAAAATATTGGTGTGTTAAGCTTATGAGGCCCCTACCTCTTTTTCTCCAACTAATAATTAGAAAATAAAATTTCGATATTTGTCAGTAGACAACTTTAAGGCTTTGATAAATTAATAATTCTCTGTACATTATTGTGATTATACATAGATAAGTTTTCTTGCAATGCATCTATCTTATTCAGCTTAGGTTTATGGACACTTTTACAGAAATTACTTTTTCACTTTATTGATACCAGTCAAAAACGATATAAATTATTTCTAGCAAGAGTTATATCTCCTATCATAGTAAATTTTAAGGTTGCTATTTAATTCTTAGAAGGAAAAAAAATTGGTAACATCAATCAACTTTTTTCATTCAGAAAAATAGCCAGGGATGCCCTACATTGCCCACTCTTTAAGTTAATATTATTCCTGACACGTGATATGACATTATATTTTACATTTGTCTTGCTACAAACAGATCTACTCTCTCAAAACCACCTGTTTCCCAGCTGTTAGTAAAAAAACCTGCACACACTTAAACAATTCAGTTTTTATACCCTGCTAAAAGGTTCTTAACCAATTCTATTGTAATTAATGATGAAAAATGTTATAATTTGGGCCAGAATAAAAAATGGATCCTTTGACATATAACTTTGACGGACTGCTGATATCACCTTTAACGTGTTGGTTATAATAAATTTTGTAAAAAAAAAAAAAAAAAAAAAAAAAAAAAAAAAAAAAAAAAACACCCCACAATTGACTGAGTTTTGTTTTACATTTCAATTTTCACTATCTCCAACGCGCGTTTCAAATATAAATCATTAAATGCTATGTTTTGTTCACGGTTCTTGGACGGAAATAATTTTTATCAGGTATATTTGTTAAAAAAAAAAACAAATTTGATACTAGACCAATAGTGAACCACCACACCAATCTGGCAGTAAAGGTGGAAAACTCACAGGTAAACTATGTTATCTGATAAAAACAAATTGTGGTGATCTGATGTCACAAGGTTAAAATTCTTACGACTAACGACGTAATTACGACTAAACTCAAAACTTGCAAATTGTTATGCAAGACCCGTAAATATCCGCATAAATCCGCATTTATTTGCATATGCATTGCAGGCGGAAGTTTGACCTTCGGTAGAGATAAAAGAGTTTTTAGAATTTTTCGTTGCAGAAAATAGGGCGTAAGCAAAGGTAAATATTCAATGTTCATATCTAGTTTGCCTTTTACATTATTTAGATAAGCGATTACATCTTTATGCACTTATTTTTCACTGAAACAATTGACGTTAAGATAGAAACAAAACCCATTACAATGCGTTCTTTTGTTATCATTTTTTCAAAATCACAAGGAAATTGGAACAAAACGAAACTAGAATGGCTGAAAACGATGAGAACAAAACTATTCGGAAAGTGTTTACAGTTGTGACATCCCCTCTCTGGGTCCCAGTTGCGGCGGTAGGATCACTGGTTGCTGCGCCGATCCAGGCTGTGAAGGACTCCAAGGAAGTGGCCGAGAAAACGGATTCTGCGGGAGCTGGAATATCAAGCTACCCAGGAAACGCCGTGGTCCGGATTGTGACGAATCCGTTTAAGAGTGTGGCCAAAGTTGGGGAAGCATTGTGGGGAAAGGATGATAAATAAGTAGAGGTATATGCATTATTTTAAATTATATCCCTTTGGTTTAATTCGACTATAATATCGTGGTCATCTAAAGTTTGAAAATCACCTTAAGGTTTAGGAATGATAACAGTTTTATTGTACAAAAGGTAATCAGTGAAAAAAAATTAACAAAATGCTTTCATTTGCGTCTTAGTGAAATTTACCGTATCTCGTATATAATCGCAACTTTTACTAAGAATTGTTGGGAAGTAAGGGGATGGGAAGATGTGTGAAAAAGAACAAAAAAATATACTTTATATTCTAACTTTATCGTTAAACGTACTATTTGGTTTGGTTAATTATATCTTGACCTCCAAATGGCACCGATCATGATTTCCAAAAATGAATATTTAGCGCTTTGTGCAGTAATACTTTAAATGTTGGAGAATCTTTACTATCCTCTACCTTAACATTAATTCTGAATGAATTCAGGAATAAAATCATTGACTTTACATGTACATAATAATTATATCTTTTTTCAGAAAATCCAGCACCATGCATGTTACTTATACAGAACAAACAAGTGATGGTACTCACATCGTGTATTTTCCTAAATAAATGAACATGTTTTTAGTGTTTTTTAAATGATCATTTTTTTCATTTCACTTATTTTGTAAATCATGTCTTAACATCGTTTTTAATGCTTTGCCTGAATAAAATTTGAGACTTAAATGAGTTTTCATTTGTACGTTGTATAGTGTGTAATAGTATCCATTAAACCCTCAAGAAATAACCCATATATTTCAATACTCCATTATTATACAGTAACAATACTTCAATGGATTTTAAATAACAGACAGCATGGTGTATTACTCCGCCAGGGTTAGTTTTTAGGAGATGGGCTGACAAAATTGTTGGCTACTTTGCCAAAAGCTGTCGAGATTACTGCGTATTTTCTTATCTATTTTAAGAATTCACGAGACCTAAAAGAGAAGCAAAGTTTGTCTTATGTATTTTTTTCGGTTGACAGACTTTGAATTGAAACATGAGTCCGGACATTCATATTCCAAATACTCTGTATTTCATATCCCAATTGAGAATATTAGTATTAACTTTCCGGCCAGAATTTGTCAGAAATCTCTAAATAATTTATTGTTATTCATTGTAAAGTCAGAATACTTTCTTTTATCCGAAGTACACTGTACAAGTGCCTTGATGATGATTTTAAATTTTAAAGATTATTTTAATTCTTATTATAGCAATAATTATTTTTAGGGTCTTCCGTTTCAACGGAAGACCCTATTGTTTTCGTTAGGTTTCTTTTTCTTTATTAGGGTCTTCCGTTTCAACGGAAGACCCTATTGTTTTCGTTAGGTTTCTTTTTCTCTATTTTTCACTATCATTATTATTCTTTTTTTCTTAACATTTTTCTTTAAACTCAAATATCTCAGACATGGTACAACAGATTTTTATGAATTTTTGACAGGTAATTAAGAATATCAAGATCTTTTAACAAGTACATTTTCGTTGATGAATTCACTTCCGGTCGGCCGATATATTCGTTTATCTTTTTTTAAAAAGTGATTTTATCCTACCTTTTTCTTAAAAACGATTAATTTTTCACTATTATTATTCTTTTTTTTCTTAACATTTTTCTTTAAACTCAAATATCTCAGATATGGTACAACGGATTTTTATGAAATTTTGACAGGTAATAAAGAATATAGAGATCTTTTAACATATAAATTTTCGTTGATGAAGTCACTTCCGGTCGGCCGATATATTCGTTTATCTTTTTTTAAAAAGTGATTTTGTCCTACCTTTTTCTCAAAAACGATTAAGGATAGAAAATTGAAAATTTCAGGAATGATAGATTTTTGAATTCTTAGATGCCATCAGGTACAAACATGATCGTCCGTCACTTCCGGTCCACGCAAACGGCATTTTTCGAAAAATTGCGTTTTAAAAATTTTTCAAATTAAAAGATTTGGATTTTTTTTCATCAAAATATAATTTAAACATATCCAATTTTAATATGAACAGGTCGTCCGTCACTTCCGGTCATCACCAGAAGTGATTCTAAAATTTCGATTTTTGGAATTTTGAAACACATTCTGTAGACATTTATGTGCTAAATACAAAACTGAAAACCGTTTTAAAATCGGACTATGCATTGCAGAGATTTTGCAGTTTAAAAATGACCTTTTCTGGAAATCTTAATTTTGCAATGCAGGTCTTAAAATCAGCCTAAAAGAAAATTAATATACCAATTCGTACTAAATCTGATTCGGAAAATTGTTAATTCGTACCTTATAATTAGGTCGTCCTTTACATTTCCGGGTATTGTTAAGTCGTGCATAAAATCATTCGGGCTTTTAGTTAAGGCGTTTCATTAGATTTTTGGATTATTATAAAATCATTGTATTTGAAATGGTTTTACCTAATTAGATGGATCTATTGAATTTAAGATTTGAAATAATGTCAACATATTAATTTAACTCTGTCATTAATTCATAATCAAACGGAAGACCCACTCGTTGCTCGCAACGAGATCCTGTCTAGTTATAATTATTTTTGATATGCCACAGCATTAATGGTTATTTCTTTCTTTATCATAATATAGATACAACTTTACTGTTTACAGAAAAAATTCCCAATGCAGGTGTATTTAGTTTCACTGATACGGGCATTGATAGGTTTCAATTTAAAATAGATTGCAGCGTTTCATGCCTTCTTGTATATTTATTTCCAATACATTGATTGAACAGAATACGACCAAGCCAGATTGAAACAATTACAGTGGGGCTTCAGATATTCGGACGCTTTAGTTTACGGACAATTTTATTTGGGAACAGATTTTGTATACGTTTTTTTGTCTCATATATCCGGAATTTCGCGTTCAGGATCCGGATGGTCTGTTTTTACCACAAAACAATGTTTAATTATGCTTCATTAAAACGGACGGTTAAATTTAACAATACTCTAATATAATAGAAATATTACGACTGTCAATTGAGTTTTACACCTTTTCATCTTCCCCCATGAGTAGCTTGTACAAACACTCTTACTTCCCAAATAACTTTGTTATAAACAAAGAAACGACATTCAAGCAGGAAAATTTTACGTCGAAGCACAAAATTAATTTCTCATTGATTTTGCTTGAGTCTATCATACGGAAAAATCCGAGTAAAGAAACGGCATTCACGCAGGAAATTTGCTTCAGACGCCTATGTATTAAGATTTAATTTTTTGTTTATATATTCACTTTAAATCATCGCACAATCACAGGTATTTTGAAATTGCACCAGCAGCATGGACCATTCCATGTATATAGTTAACACGAATATTATGAGTAATTGACGATTCTCTCAAAGTTAAGAATCTATAGTTACCAAAAAATTTATAAATATACTAGCAGATAATAGGCTGTTTACAGTCTTTCAATAGTTAAATAAAACGATTAACATATCAAACATCAACTTAATTGCCATTGCTGACAAAACTGCATGTTTGCCCTTCCATATTGAGCCCCCCCCCCCCCCCCACCCCACCCCTTGCAGTGCTGTCTACTTCATAATTAAACGTGAAAGAATTCAGCAAAATAACCCAATTGATCACGAACCTTCCTTTATGTGCATAAAAATGGCTACAGCGCTAACCTACCTATCTTTTTTAAAAGATAAGCTTGTTTACAAAAAAAATATTCAAAACGAAGTGTTACAAGAATGCCTGTTTAGATTAAGTCAAAACCGGAAGTATTGTTTGGTTAATATTTAAAACTAAATAACAATACAAAACAGGGTTCCTTGTATTAAAAACATGCGAATTTTAAAGGACAACTCTTATTTGTTCCTATTAAGTATAAAAGGCAAAGAAAACAGTATTAACACCCATTATAAACACATAAATTATCATTTATGACAACAGTAGACCCATTTCAGATATCCGGACGCCTCACCTATCCGGACGATTGGACTTGGGAACGAAAGAGAACGAACTGAGGCTCCACTGTATATCAATGAATTGAAAAAATATATACTCGAAGGTATAACACACTGAAATATCTGCGACACGGAAAGTGCTGATATGTTTGACGTACCAACAGGTATAACTTAGTTCCAGTTTGATCCGCGCATGTATTTTGCTCTACCGGAAGACTTAACTCAGTAGAGATTTAGACTTTTTAAAAAAATTATCGAAGTACTTGGAAAAGGCAAGGTAAATTTTAAACTCTAATCTAATGTTTCTTTCAATATTCTTTTGTAATAAAAATAAAATTTATCTGCAAATTTGTTTTAGAAAATATTAAAAAAGAAAAAAGTATGGAGTTAAAATAGAAAAACAAAAGAACTTTGCAATAACTTTATTTCAAAAATTTATCGTCAAATTACCACAGGGCTTTTTTCAAAACGAAACTAGAATGGCGGAAAATGAAGATAACAAAACTATTCGGAAAGTGTTTACAGTTTTGACGTCACCTCTGTGGGTCCCAGTTGCGGCGGTAGGATCACTGGTTGCTGCGCCAATCCAGGCTGTGAAGGACTCCAAGGAAGTGGCCGAGAAAACGGATTCTGATGCAATGGGAATATCAAGCTACCCAGGAAACGCCGTGGTCCGGATTGTGACGAATCCGTTTAAGGGTGTGGCCAAAGTTGGGGAAGCATTGTGGGGCAAGGACGATAAATGATTTGATGTATGTTTGACTGTTGTCTCTTTTGCGATGATACTATACACGTTAACGTTAATTTTCCTGCGCAAAATATTGATTTTTTAAACTAAAGTATTTGATTTAATTGTAGGGTATTTATCAGTAAAGTACATTCTTAATTTATTGATGTATACTTGAGGCGTTTAAAAACTCATAAATATAAAATCATCATATGACTAATCATGTGTACAATATACTTTTCAGGCTCCAGAGGTCCCGTTACATTACAGAACAACAAAATGAAAATTATGTGTTCACTTACATTGTTTTAGTTCTTAAGTTACAGTAGTTATATATTAATCAATTCTTTTTTCATGGGACAAAATAAGACGCATTTTGTAACCAATAATTGAATGTTCTTCCTTGTATTTTTATTCAATAAAATTTTACCTTTATTCTGAATCATTTCTTGAAAAAAAAGAACTCCATCAATCAGAATGGAAAGAATGAATATGTCTTGTCCACTCCAAGTATCTATCGATAATATCTAAGTATTGAATGGTTGAATATCAATCTCATTAACAACTAAATATTAAAATAATGAAACATTAAATTCAACACCAAGAATAAGTCCTTACAACAACTTTATTTTCAGACACAAAATAAGTATATCGGTAAAAGTAGGAAATAATTTTTCATACAAATTAATTCTCCTATGAAGTTTTAAACCTCGACCTCTTTTAAAGGATAAGATTTAAAAAAAAGATGCCAATATGCCTTAACGGTCACCTGAGTACTATAACCCATACACAAACTTGTCGAGGAGTCTCATATATGCATTTAATTAAGTTTCATTCTGGAGTAAAAAAAATTATAATATTGTAATGATGACCACCTTCCTGCCTGAAATCTTTCAATAAGGACTATGAAACCTATAATTTTAGCGAAAAACTTATAAAGATCATAATAGAGTGCACGACCTGATATTGAAAAGGTACAAGAAAATAGTCGAAAATAATTTCCCCATATTTGCTAACTTTCAAGATATGTTTTATTTGTATATGTTTTCATAGATAAACTTAAACAAGGTGGCTAGTAGACATGTTTTATTAAAACAACCTCCCATCCCTCATCCCCAGGGGCAGACAGAAACTCTCCATGTGGGCATTTAAACAAAAACATGAGAGTGAACAGCGTATGAATATTAGGATTTAAATATTAATATGCTTTACACTTCTGTTCCAACTTCTGAATTTTGAATTTTCATCCTATATTCATCATAGTTTACCATCTGGTATTTATACCAAAATCATTTTACTGTTTATCAGTGATTCTGGTTAGCAAATTAATACTTTACTATGAATGAGTCTATTTATTTATCTAAAGACTTCAAAATCTGCTTTTGTTTTAATAAATGAAATATTTGCATAATGTTTTTGATCATACAACTTCTTAATCACATTATATTAAATGATTAATAACTCCATTATGAAGAAGCAAGGGAGGATAACTCCATTATGAAGAAGCAAGGGAAGATAACTCAATTAACTTTCACAGTATCTTAACTTTGATACACAGCTTCATTCTTTCTCTTTTATGTGAATTATCTCATTTCTTTCATTGAAATTCCTGAGCAGAATAAAATAACAAGACAAATATACCCCCCCCCCCTCCTCCCAGCCATAACCCTTGCCTTACATGTAGGTGGCATAAAATATTATAAAAGATGACAACGTAATGTTTTTTTTCTAAATATGCAGTCAGTTTTTATTTTGTGTCAGTAGACCTTTTTAAAACATTCTCTATACATTAACACTAAATGACCATGCTTTTGGCCACACCCTGCATTAAGAATCCCAACCCTATACACTATATGAGTGTTTTGGCCCCGCCCTAGATTCAGAACCCCTACCTCGGGGGACATGAAATTTAAAAAAAATTGGTAGAGAACTTCCTGGTCTACAAAATTATGAATTCAGTTTTTCCTACAGGTGTGTGGGAGTAGAGAAGATAATTTTTAAACATTATATACATTAACACTATATAGTTATACATCCATTTTGGCCCCTCCCTAGAGTCAACACCCACTGTCTAGGGGACATAAAATTTACAATTTTAATAGAGGACTTCCTGGTTAACATAATTATGAAGTGTCTTTCTTACAGATGTGTGAGAGTGGAGAAGAAGATTTTTAAACATTATATGCATTAACACTATATGGCCATATTGCCCCCCGCCCCCCTACAGCCTGAACCCCTGACCCAGGGGCCATGAATTTCACAATTTAGGTAGAGGATTTCGTGGACATCATAACCATGCATTCAGTTTTTTCCCCACATGTGTGGGAGTAAAGAAGAAGATTTTCTAAGATTTAATACATTTTCACCATATGGCTACATTGACCCCGCCCTAGGGCCTAAACCCCTGTCCCAGGGGTAATGAATTTCACAATTTAGGTTGAAGACTTCATTGACATCATAACCATGCATTTAGTTTTTAACAAATATATATGGGAGTAGAGAAGAAGATTTTCTAAGATCTAATACATTTTTAATAAATGGCCATATTGGCCCCACCCTAGATCTTGAACCCCTGACCCAGGGGCCATGAATTTCACAATTTTGGTAGAGGGCTTCATGGACATCATAACCATGCATTCAGTTTTTTCCTCACATGTGTGGGAGTAGAGAAGAAGATTTTTGAAAATTTGGCTTTTTTTTTGCATATTTGGCCCCGCCCGTGGCGCCCTGGGGGTGGTAGAGCCATGAATTTCACAATTTACATTCTTCTTACCAAAGATATGCTTCACACCAAAAATGGTAACAATTGGCCGTGTAGTTTTCAAGAAGTTAAATATGTAAAATTGTTAACGCACGACGACGGACGAAAACCAATTGCATTAGGTCACCTGAGTGACTCAGGTGACTTAAAAAAAGAGTAAATTATTTTTAATGTTGAGTTACACAATAATACAATGCGTTTGTGCAAAGAAAGTGTAAACAGAGAAAATCAAATTGTTTCTCGAGTTTTAAGGTAGATTAACACCAATTTAAATCTAAATTAATTTGTTTCTCGATTTTTAAGGTAGATTTACACCATTTTCATATGCATCGTTTACTCATTCAAATGTCAACAAATTTTGTTTTCGTAAGTTCTGTGGTCGATACAACGACCTTGTCAGCAAATACAATCATCCATTGGGTCGCATGCTGACTGACGTTTTTCATACTAATTGTTAGACCATAATTTATCACCTAATTGTCTACGGACTTTTCCGTTTTTTTCCGATCACGACAAAGAGCACACGGCGGGTGTGACCGGTCAGCATAGGATGCTCACTCCTCCTAGGCACCTGATCTTACCTCTATCTTTTTGGAGGTCCGTGTTGCTCTGCTTTGAATTTGTATTTCGTTTTATGGATTTTTGAGATGGTTGACGGTTTGTTATTGTCATTTTTTCATGGGAGAGGATCGTACATATTGGCCGTGGTTTGATCCAATATTATCACATTCAAAGAAAGATTTATTTATGTTTATTTGTGTAGACTTTGGTTGTTTGTTTTGCTTTTTTAAGGGCGATCTTCCCTAGAACAGATTCAAAACAACTTTTGTCATTATTTAATTCAGTTGCCAAAATTGAACAACTTTTGTCATTGGATAGTTTCGATCTACAGCTAGTCTGGAATGTATTCAATTGGGATAAGACTCTTTCACATTCTGCATTTGAATTAGGTATTGTCATAGCAGCTCTGATAATTGAGAAAAGTTTTGGAAATCTCAGATGAACATTTGCCATCCTCATCCCCGACATTTCCAGCCAAAATTTGTGGATGTTTTGGTCTTCAAATAATGGAAGGTCTTCAGCAGGGGAAACGGACAAATCATGGCACTCATCACCCAAGGCGTCCAGATCCTCATCATATAGAATACTGAATCTCTTGGCCAAATTCAAAGCTGAATAAGAATTGCAGACCACTGAGTACATATTTAGGAATTTATAGAAAACATTTCAAAAATGTTTATTCTTTTTTTTATAAAATCAATGAAATCATAAAATTGAAAAGATATACCCATTTCAGCTGTAACCTCTTCTCTATTTCTTGGATCAATAATCCTGAGGTCTTGTATTATGGTATCTTTGAATGAAAATTTCTTCATAATTTTAAGACTATAGCTTGGTAGAACTTTCTAACATACCTATCAAGAGATACAGTGTTATCACAAAACAAATGTTCCTTTGGCATTTTGATTTTCATTGGCAATTATTACATTTCAAAGGTGGGTTATGAATGTGATTATTAAACTGCTTCCAAGAAAAATCTTCATGGAGTAGCAATATGAATGTAGCAATATGAATGTTTTCCTCTTTTTCTGCTAAATAGGATCTGGCAGACATTCCAACTGCAAAAAGATCATCCGGGAGCTTTGCCTCATCAGAACAGAATGTGTTGGATCTGCATTGTTTTCCCTAATGAAAGAAGTTTTGATGAATTTGGCAAAGAATTTCCTGAGAAGCTTATTCATTTCACTATTTAAACATCCCCTGAGACAGGGTTCAGACTGAAATTATAAAATGGTAACTGATAAAATTCTTAAAGCTGATTTTTTCTGTTTGTTCCATATCTGAAAAAAATATCATTTAGAGGATTTACCTGAAACAAAGTGTTGAACTCACTGAGTGGTGTGAGGATAAAGTCAAGGAAGAAGAAGTTAGGTTTGACGTCAGGATTGCCCGGTACCTCTGCAATCTTTTTTACACGATCTCCAGCTCGCTCTGCATCCTTGTGAATTGAAAAATATGATTTGAGTGCTGGCGAGCTCTTTTAACACTCTTTTCCAGGCTTAGCCATCTAGTTGTGAAGTGTTTCAATACCTTCAGAGAATCAACATCTGTGAATACTGCAAACTCTTTAAATTCCTCCACTTTTTTTGCACTAAAATGAAAGGAAAATATTTTATAACTGTAATAAGATAAAATAGTTTGAGAAAATAGTTTGTTAATAATCTGTACCAAATGTTACCTTTTGTTGAAATGAAAATAAATATCAATAAGCAGGTCTTCGCCAGCAATTGGAAGCTGCTTTACAGCACTACCGCAACATAAATTTGGCAAGTGGCAAATGCAGCCAACATAAAATACATCAGGCTAGACAGCTTTGATTCTGGACAAGACAGAAATTCATCACATTGCAGTTGTCACTGGTAAAGGCAACTACATTTGTCCACGGAATTTCAATTTTCCTGAAATGTTGATTATACAGTACATCATTAATTGTTAAAGAAAAAATTAGAAAAATTAATATCATTTTTATAAAAAAAAAAAAAAGTCATTAACTGAAACTTCCATCTATGTTTTAAAGATTTCCTCCCCTGTTCCAACGATGCAAACAGGCATGTCAAGAAAACGAGTAACAGCCCCATGTTGCATGTCAAAATATCTAATCAACACAACAAGACATTTATCAGATCCGTAATCTGTGGGCTCGTCTATTAAGAGGGAAAATTTATCTTTCTTGAAATGATCAACAACTGGATCCCTGTATGTGGGATTAAGGCAGTTTTTCACAATCATGGCAGATTTCATTCTGCCACATGACTGCCTTTTGGCGATGGATACATGTACTTAGAAATCTTTGTGAAATGATCTGCCGCTGCGAATGGGAGGTTATGTTCAACAAGATATTCCACAAACATTACCTTACCTTGACAGACTGTGTTATCCATTCTACCTAAGTCTTTGTAAAAAACAGTTTTCAAAGTTGATTGTTGAAATCTGCGCTTGTATGAGTCCGTGTTTCTCCGTTTCTCTGTGTTTTTCAATGTCGTTTTTTCCTCCATGGCTTATAGAGAAATCGGTATAATAAAACGCATGCTGTATGGCAAAACGTATACTGATCCCCTTACTTTTATAAACGAAGTCAAATACTTTCAACCAGTCAGTATTAAATTTCTAGTAATACCTTTCCCATTTTCATGGCGGTAATGTCGATGACATGTTCGTAACTAATGTAATCACTGAGAAGGGTTCACCAGTCATTGTTAAACGCATGCTTGAAACCCAGATTATTGCTAGCGCTCTCGAGCGCTAGAAACTACGTTAGTCCTTTTTACTGGAATACGCATGCTCGACTTCACGGTAGGGCATTCTGGGAATACGTGTACTACTGTAGATAAACTGTACCATGTCAATTTCGTTTTATCATCTACTACAGTAGTTTAGGTCTTATGGCCCAAGTTATTTCTAAAATTTTATTACATACCCAGTTTTCATGACTACTTTCAAGCTCGTAAAACAACCTCGGATATGTTTTCCGAGCTTGCCGGAAAGGCCCGAGAAGATAAGAATCTTGCTACAAAAACAATCGCAACTTCTCGGGCCTTTCCGCCAAGCTCAGATAAACACTGCCGGTGTCGTATAATTTACGGTCCGCCCAGTAAAATGGTCCGAGCGGACCATTAATGATAACATTTAAGGTCCGGCTTTCTCCTATAAGAAAAGGTCCTACCCATAGTCACTTATTAAAATTTATCTCAGAGTTATTATTCTTTTTGCTCATGTACTTGTATCTAAAAGATGTCTGTTTACATAAACCAGTCGGCCATTTGCGTATGGTGCATGTATGACCGTATCACTAAATTACTTTGTAGAATATGAAATATTGATAGTGGATTAGATTTTGAACAATTGTTTAAGAATCTGAAACAAAAATTGAAAATCATATGTATTTTGACAATAATTTACACATATCCTTTAGTCCCTTTGTTCTTTTAATCTTCCCGTGTATGCGGATTAACAGAGGATTTCACTGCAGGTAAACAAGGGTAAATGAAGCCCTGCAGGCATTCACACCTGTGCTAATCAGAATACACCCCTCAAATGAGAAAGAGAAAAATGTCTCCGCTGTAGTGTTTTTAAGTTACACAATTAAGATTGGTTGTTTTTACTCCGTGTTTTGTTTAATTTGCAATAGATCAGGAACGTACGTTAATATACTAACACTTTATACGTATCTAGGTAGATTATCATTATTTTAAGATAATAAATGAAAGGTCGCACATGGGCATTACATGTACCTGGACAGAGGGTATACATTGATAATATAGTATATATGTAGCTGAAATAACCAGCTGTATGATAGACAAAGACTAAAGAAATTAATTAGATGATACATGTACCTAAAAAGGCATGTTTTGATTGACTACAGGTAAAGTGTTTAAAAAAAGTCTGATAATGTGGTAAGTTAGATCTAATTTCTCTCATTCCTCTCTTAGTGAACAAAAAAAATGTTCAGAATTATCTTGTAAAAAATATACATAAATAAAATAAACAAAATAATATATGTTAATTTTTTCAAAATTATTTACAAGACCTATCATTTAAGATCAAGAAAAAGGGGCTGACCCTTCAAATTAGGGACCCAGACTGGGCAATAATTTGTCAAATAATACTAACAGAAGTTATGTTCACTTTAAAGTTACCAACCTATGCAGTACCATATTTTACTCATGTGTTACGTAAAAAGTGGTTTTAAAGGGCCCGAACAATTGATCTTTTAACTAATGTAACTCGATCATTTGAAAAAAAAATTGATAAAAACGATTTTTGATTTGACAGCATGAAAAGGGTCTTGTCCTTCTAATAAAGGGCCAGATGGGGTCTTAAGTTTTCTTCATATAACTTTCAAATGAGGAGGTTTAATATGGAACGCCATAGCTGCCTTATGTGGTTATTTTACGAGAAGATGGTGCTTTATTATATTATGCTGTGGTTATTTCATGTGAAGATGGTGCTTTATTATATGAAGGTGGTGCTTTATTATATGAAGATGGTGCTTTATTATATTATGCTGTGGTTATTTCATGTGAAGATGGTGCTTTATTATATTATGCTGTGGTTATTTCATGTGAAGATGGTGCTTTATTATATGAAGATGGTGCTTTATTATATGAAGATGGTGCTTTATTATATTATGCTGTGGTTATTTCATGTGAAGATGGTGCTTTATTATATGAAGGTGGTGCTTTATTATATGAAGATGGTGCTTTATTATATGGAGATGGTGCTTTTTTGTGTGAAGGTGCTTTTTGATATGAAGGTGCTTTTTTATATTATGCTGTGGTTATTTCATGTGAAGGTGGTTCGGTTGTTATATGATTGTATTTAGGTGAATAATATCATTCGGAACCCCTTTGACCCTAATCTTTCTTCTTTGAAGAGCTACAATGGCTTCTTTATCAGCAGATTTGCAACAGATTCTACAAAGATTAAACTTGGACCATGCAATCCCAAATTTTGAGAGGAATTAGTACAGACGTTGTTTGCAGATTATCAGCCTATCGATTGGAAAGTCTGGGCATTTTAAACAGGGCAGACATGATGAAATTAAGGACTGAATGTATTAAATATGGAGCAATTATGCTCCCAAAAGTGTTTACAAATTGTGGTGCTACAAAATTTGAAATACCTAAATCATTCCTTCAGAATGCACTAGAAAATGACATGCATATTTCAGATATTTCTAAACTACTTTCTGTGTCTGAAAGAACTGTAAATAGTGATATGATTAATTCTTTTGTTTTAATTTCAAAATTTTGATATAATAGCGTTTAAACCCAGTCGTCAAAAATAGGAGGTGTTCCGAGTGATCATCATCATATAAAAAAGCAACATCTTCATATAATAAAGCACCACCTTCATATAATAAAGCACCATCTTCACATGAAATAACCACAGCATAATATAATAAAGCACCATCTTCATATGATAAAGCACCATCTCCATATAATAAAGCACCACCTTCATATAATAAAGCACCATCTTCACATGAAATAACTACAGCATAATATAATAAAGCACCACCTTCATATAATAAAGCACCATCTTCACATGAAATAACCACAGCATAATATAATAAAGCACCATCTTCTCGTAAAATAACCACATAAGGCAGCTATAGCGTTCCATAGTTTAACGTTCAAAAATCATTATGTTATGTCAGATCCCAATGCTTTATCTAAAGAAGGATCAGGATTGTAGTGAATAACAAAAACTATCATAAAATAAAAGATCATAGTTTGTTTAGATGTATTCCAATGACTTTGCTACATTTCTTTATCTTTATGTGGTCTATAATACAGTGTGGCAAAGATCTCTAAAGGTGATATAATTATCTTCAAATTGCTGTCTTTGCGCCTTTAAGTCACCATTTTAATTTGTTTTACGTCTTCAAATTACAAAACCTCACAAAAATATATGCATTTCTTTACCCTTAAAACATTTATCAATCAAATAATCTCTTTATAATTCAAGCTTGACGTTAAATGAGACTTTCACACTGATAGCATTCGGATGTGACTCAGAGACATTTGCACTTTACAAATCACTAAACACAATAAACTGTGGGATTGATACGCCAAATTCTGCACCAGACGTCGACAGCATTCAATATGTGTTGCATGCCATTTTCTTTCTCATAATGATTATCATGAATATGTGCAGAATATCAATAATTTGTCTGTCACTTCTGGTCGTAACCGGAAAGAAACAAAATTGTACTTTTAACTTTCATAAATTTTCGATAGAATTTTACAGACATTTTTTTTTAATTTCAGCACATTATTGTAATGGTAAATACATGAATATTGCTTTTTTGTATTAAGGTATATCGAATATTTTCAGATTCTTTTCTGATTTTGTCCGTGCAACACTCAATAACAGAAACGTATTGAGCAACCAAACTCTGCTACATGTATATACAGTAATAGACCTAAATTTTAGATGTGCAGATAAGGTATTAATGATTTATCCGGCATTTCCAGACGTCACTGGAAGCAAACAAAATTATAATTATTAAAACTTTCTTATTAATGATAGTATATTCCAGATTTTTTTCTTCAAGAACTCAACCCAGCATTAAAATCTCATGGTAAAACATGACTATTGCTTTTCTTATAATGAGATATCTCGAATACTAGTATGTCATCTAGATGTCTCTTATTTTATTATTTTCATGTTTTATTTGAAATGTCAGAGGATCAACGAAGGGATATGATTTCTTTTTTTTATTATGGTTTTCCGTTTTGCAATTGCAATTTAGTGTCTAATGACAACTTTTGTAATTTAGAGTTTAGGGTTTTAAAATTCTTCAAGATTGCATATTATCATTTCAAACTTGTACGGAAGACCTATTCGTTGCTCGCAACGAGATCGCATCTAGTTATGTTTGTATTATTGATTTTCAACGTAAAATATTTCTGATATAGGAGTGGGACACATTGCATTTACACGTATTGTATTCCCCCAAAATACCGTAAAATTAGTGTAATTTTAAAAAAGGAAGTAGTAAAACATATTTGTAATTAAGTTATTATAAAATAATATAAAATTATAAACTACATGTAATTAATTTCTTTGGACACTCCCCTTCTTTGATTATAACCAATGCAGAGGTCAAATCCAAAACAATAATTATGAAAAAGAAGGGTCGAAGAAATGTACTATTAATAATAAGCATAACTTACATACACTCTGTATATACACATACGTGCCTTAGGGCGAATCAAACTGAGCAATGATACTGCTTTAAGGTACAGGTATCTTTATAATTCAATTGTAATGAATAATTGATTTAAAATGGTTAAAGTATGGTATTGGAAAGAAGTGCAATAGAGGACGTGTAAAATGTCGGTTCTTCACTTGATAATTTCAAATGATCAAACACCTAAAGGTGTGAACCCTTCACACCTACAGGGTGGTGTGGGTATATCACACCTGGTTCATGTCATTGTTTAATTAATGACACCAATGAGCTTCATTTCCTGTTTATAAAATTCGCCCTAAAAAAATAATTGAAAGTCAAATGAGAAAACATATTACTATATCAACCGAGTGTATTTCACTCTGTGCTAGATATTTACGAACTCACTTCACCATTCGGGTAAGTACGCCTTTAAACAAATAAAAAAAGATATCACTTATTTTGTAACAAAACACTCGAAATTAAAAAGAGAGAAATGAAATGTTTACCCCGGACCTTTAATGTAAGGTGGACCTTTTCTTATACCGGCCGGACCCTTTTAGAACAAAGGCGAACCTTAAATGTGAACATTAAAGGTCCGGTCGGACCATTTTACGGGGCAGACCTTTCATTATACGACACCGGAAAGGCCCGAGAAGTTGCGAATGGCTACAAAACAGTACCTATGGTTCTACTAGTCTCTTATTTTTCACATCAAAATTGAAATCACAGTATATACAGAATGATTTAAGCACAGTTAATGAGCTATGCCATTACCGATGTGAAGCCATCTCTAAATTCACCAATTTGAATTGGGACCCCCCCCCCCCCACACACACACAATTCCAGTGCACCACTGTGCCTTCATAAGTTCAAATCAATAAGAAATCGATTCAGAAAATTAAACTAATGGTATAGAAATCTACTTTTGTGTTATATGATGGCTACAACGATAGCTCACCAATCTTTTTAAAAAGATAAGCTTGTTAACTCTATGTGAACGTCTGAATGTTCCAGACTCAAGTCACGCGATATCTTGAGAACCAGCGAGATTTTACAACTACAATGGCTTCCAAAATGGCGACCCAAGCGAGGCAAAATTGAATTTTTGAAAAATCGGTAGACTTGTTAAATAAAAGCAGTAGACGGGAGATGGAGTTAAAAAGCGACAGACTTCAGCCTAAATCGGTAGAGTTAACAAGTATGAAAAATTAACAAGGAAGTTTTATTTTAACGGGTAGCTAGTCCTTTTAAAACCCCCACCTTTTGTCAGTCTGCAAGTTTCCCCATTACGTCTAGTCCCTAAAAAAGATGGGGACATGCGACTCATCCATCATCTATGATATCCAGAGGGACATTCTATCAATGATTTTATTGATCCTAGTGCCTGTTCGGTTCATTACTCAAGCATTAACGAGGCAGCAAACAGTTTAGCCTCTTTGGGAAGAGGTGCACTTTTGGCCAAGTCAGACATAAAACCTGCTTTTCGCTTCATTCTCATACACCCTTCAAATTTTTGACCTCTTGGGTTTCAAATTTCAAGGACAATACTATTGCGACAAAATGTTTCCCTTCGGATCTTCAATCACTGCTCATTGTGGGAAAAATTCGCATCATTCTTACACTGGCTGACACAACAATATCCAGGAAATGCTCACATCGTTCATTATTTAGAGTTTCTTTTTTATGGCCCACAATTACCTACCCAATGTGCCAACGCACTGCACCATTTTAGAACTATGTGTTTAGAATTAGGGGTACCTATTGCTGAAGAAAAACTGTAGAATTTCGAACCTACTAATGACAAGGTTTTTCTTGGCATCAAGTTTAACACTTTCAGCATGACCATGTCCTTACCTGCAAACAAGATACACACATTGCAAGAAACCGTTCATGTTTTACTTCAACAATTGCAATCTCTGTTAGGGCTACTTAACTTTTCTTGCAGTGGCGTAGCACCTGGCCGTGCATTCTGCAGATGCCTTATTAACGCTACTAATGGCATTAAAGAACAACATCACAAAATCAGTGTAACAAACACTATCAAGCGATATCTCTAAGTTTGGACAAATTTCCTCAAACATTACAATGGTGTGTCAATTATAAACCCCAAATATCTGGACAGCAATACAATCCATTACTCCCAGACAACGCTGGGGGTGAAAATGGTGGTTTTAGGATCTATTTTGGAGGCAAGTGGGCTTCAAGCCGATGGCCACAATCCTGGTTCATACTTGGCATCACTAGAGACATAACTTTTCTTGAACTCTTTCCTGTCCTGGTTAGTCTTATTTTCTATGTATAACCAAAACTTGCAAAACTCAAAGCTGTGTTTTCATATTGACAGTACGTCATTGGTACAACTCATTAACAAATCAGCAAGCAAATCTGACCGAGTCATAGTGAGAAAATTGGTACTCTTTACATTACAGAATAACATTCAAATTAAAGCTGCATATATCCTTACTAAACTCCATAACAGATTCAAAATCTCGTTCACAGTGGTCCATGTGCCTCGCACCGGAAGCAGAGCCCTTCCCCACACCTGTGCCAAACCACATAAGGGGTATTTAGAAGCAGAAGCATTATAGCTTCTTCAAAACACCTTGCCCGACAATACAGTCTGCAAGCATTCCTGTCAGCACTAGAGCAATTTAAAGGTTTTCATACCCAATTTGGATTTGGTTTTTATGAATCTTAGCCAGCTTCAGTTAACCAGCTTTTACATTACATTGCCTTTTTATCCATCCATAGCTGTGCATACCGAACTGTGTGTCTATACATAAATGCCATTTTCCACTTTCACAAGATTTGGGGCCACCACGACACAACCACAATCAAAGCCTTTGTTGTGTCAAAAACACTTGAAGGCCTTCGTAGATCAATTGGGGTTAATAAAGACCTTAGGGTACCCATTTCTTTTTATAAGAATTATTCAGAAACTAACATGTGTTTGTCTTTCCCTATATGAAGCTTCCCTGTTTTGAGCATCTTCCAGTCTAGCTTACTTTGGTCTTCTCAGAATAAGTGAGGTTCTATCCATTAAAATTTCAGATCTACATTTTGATTCCGCAGGTCATTTTAATTTAAAAATTCCTAAGTTAAAAACAGACCAGGCAGGGCTTCTTTAGTCAAAATACCTACACAAACACCCCTCTTTTTCTGTCCAGTCGAGCAGGTCAATGCATATATAATATGTTGGTCAGAATTAATATTCAGGCAAACTGCTCATTCATGTTGACAACACGTTTTTAATTCCAATCAATTGCACAAAACTCTTGATTTCCTAGTTCCCTGTCCACAGTATTAGCAAAACAAGGGGTATCAGTTTGCAAGATAAAGGCCATGGGAAGGTGGATTACAGACTTGTATCTATTATATATTCGTCCAGGATCACAAGTACGAGGGTCACCTCACGACACAATCAAAGCCCAGAATAATTTCTTTTGGTACTTATATTTTATTTTTTCTTTCATTAAGTCACACCCTTTGTTTTTTAATTCAATTTTTTGGTTTAAAGTTTCTTTATTTAATATTCAGTTCTTGGCTAGCTTTAAACAAGATTTCAAGGTTTTTACATCTGGATAGACGGATCATATATCCCTTATTGGTTAAGGATAGAAGCCGGACACAGCCCTGGGGTACCCATCTTAAACTGCCAGCCAGAATCACCTGAAATTGCGTACGAGGACTGTAGTGGCACCAAGTCAAGAAAACTATTGCAGCTATGGAAGATAGTTTGTCTCCTCCTGATTGGTTAATTTTCCATGAAACGTCAAATAACCTTACTTCTTACAATATAACCTCCAAGCCCTTTATCCATACGGCGCAATGCACCTTGGTTGTTTTGTTATGTCTGCTCGGTGATGAATAAATTGTATGTTTGTGCAATTCTTGTTTATCTTATAAGATTAAGCTACCCGAGAAGTACAATATTCACCAAGCCGAAGGCGAGGTGAATATTGTACTACGAGGGTAGCTAAATCATCACCACGTATTGATCGTAAAAATAGCAAATATTTTTTTTATTTTACGATTCAGGGACGAACTGACAGACAAATTGAGTTTTATCAAGCAAAGAAAACTTATCACCTTTTAGTTTGAAGCCACGGCCGAACACATTGAGAAACGCGATATTTCATTGGACGGCAAGAATGAAGATAACCAATAATTCCCGATCTATTTTAGTTCAATAAAGAAAAAATATTAAATGTTATATTGACCTCTTAGGTCACGTGAAGGTGCATATAACATTCTTTTTTATGTCCCCCTTCGAAGAAGGGAGGGCATATTGCTTTGTTGCTGTCTGTTGGTCTGTCGGTCGGTCGGTCGGTCCACCAATGGTTTCCGTTCATTTTCTTCGCAGAGAGTGCACATACTGAAAAGAAATTTGGTATACAGTTTTATCATAAGAATATCTAGGTCAAGTTTGATTTGGGGAACGATCGAACAATTTTTGACAGATTTATGCCCCTTGGACTTAGAAAAATTTAAATAATTTGCAGTTTCCGTTCATTTTCTTCGCAGAGGTCTAAGGGAGGGGGCATAAGTGTTTCACAAACATCTCTTGTTTTCTAGATTGTTGGATATCAGCCAAGCATAGAGCTAGGAATTAATTAATCATTTGATATATGTATATTGTTTACTGTTGATTCGGTAACAGCGCACTACGTGTAGGAGAGCTATGATGACCACGAACCATGGCTTGAGGCGATGCTGTACAGTCTAAAATCGACTTTAGTAATCAACAAAACTCACTAAAGTGTTAAGTCAGTTGTTTACACAGCCTTAGTCCAATCAAAACAAAATTTACTTGAATTTATTTGCCAGTATTTATCTTTAAAAATGTTCAATTGACACCTAGGGCACTGCAACACGCTTACCATAACTATACATTAGTTTGGGTTGGGGGAGGGGCAATCGCAACCCTTCATCAATTTGGATCGAGTGCAAATGATTTTTTAGATTGTAATTGTCTTTTTATGCCTCTAGCCTACTGTTTTCAATAGATGTCTTTTTATGCCTCTAGCCTACGGTTTGCAATAGATTCTGTGTTATGGAAATTACAAGTAAATAAGTTAATAAAAGCATCCTTGCGCAATCAGCCAAGGTACACGCAGCAGAGTCTCCTACAGCGCCGTTGTAGAATGCCATGCGACGGCGCGCACTTTGAGCATGCAAAAAGTACGCGCCGTGGCTCTGCGTTCTGATAATCACGCAGCAGAAACGGGGTGAGGTCGCCGTGACAGCGCCGTAAGGTCTCCACCAGCGTCACGAGAGCTCTGTTTGCGCGCTCAAGTAACGCAGTATAGACGCAGTGATAAGTCGATTGCGCTTGCACAGAGACCTCTCGGAGTCCTTTGTGATGGCACTGCGTCTCTATCGCGCTCTCCCTGCGCATCCACAGCGTTTGAACTGTTGTTTTTCATTTTGCTGCGTTCACACAGCGACCCGGAAGAGCTGTTGATGCGATCATCGCGCTCTCTTGACATTTCTTCTCCGTTCATTAGCGTTTGTACCGCGCTTCCACGGCGTTGTCAGCAAGACCACAAAAATTTGGACAATGACTGTTGTACAACAGCAAGCGATATTATAGTATTCTCAAACTTGATGTGTATGACTATGTAAAAAGAACTAGTAGCATTTGCGAATATTCCAGGACCCAGTAATAAAGGACGTAGATGGAGTTCATACCATTTTATTCTGATGTTGCTAGCCCTTCTGTCTTTTCTAACAACTAATGACGCTTCTTTTTTGTAGCCCTGTCTATTAAGGTTTTTGTCTTTTACAAATTATTAAGAAATTGGTTACGTTTCAAATACAATGTACCTTATTCATTAAAACAAAAACAATATTTTTATCATTTATTTACTAGTTGTAAAGTTCAAAGTTTTTGTTTGTGTCCCATACCATTGTACAAATTAAAATTTACCTACCAATATGCAAAAGAACGTCTTGTGCACGGAGTCAGCGCGCAGAATACGCAGTGGACGCGAGGTAAGCATTCTTAGCACGTCATGGGCGCTTGGCGGATACTCAGCGAGAACGTAGTCAATCACTAAGTAGAACTTTGTGGAAGCGCAGTTACATGCGTTTAGGGGCTCCGTAGAAACGCCTCGGTCGCCTTCAAGACGTCATGACATATTTACTTGTAAAAATTTCAAATAAAATTGTACATTTTTCTGAATTTTTCCTGCGATCTTATGGCGATTGTAGGAAGTTTACAACGTCGTGAACATGTTGTTGGAACGCAACTTGGTGTGTCAGGGCCTTAAAGTGGTATGGGACAACTGTTGATATTAAAGTGGATAAAAGTACATTATTATAAAAATACTTTCACCTTTTAGAATTTTTAAATTTTACAAAATTTTACCAACAAAACATGTTTTCATTTTTTTTTAAAAGTAATAATCATAAAATCCCAAGCGGGATTTGAACTCACTGAAGTAACTTACAGATTCGTCGTGGTCAATGTTTTAATCCATTGTGCTACAATTTAAGGAAATTTTTTTAAGAAAGAAAAAAAAATAAAATTAGTTGATCCTTTTACAGTCTCGTCAAGCCAAGATTCAAACCTTAACTCTATACACAGATATATTATTGGGCTAGGGGTCATTCTCCAATTCAGGTTCAGAACCTAAAAAAAGGTACTTTAAAAAAGATTAAATCTACATTTCAAAGGTTTAACGTACCCGTACGTACACAAAAAACTTGAAATCTTAAATATGAACTTCTTAACATGATCAAAAGAAAAACAAACTTAGGTCGAATGCTCGATTCTCCGAATGATTGCTGTAGAAGTTTTACCAAAATAAATATGATGATTGGAGGCTAACAAATGTTTTTGCACGTAACTTGTGATAATGTCAACAATAATAATGACCCAGACTTATGCTCCGTTTCTTATTTTTATTTGATCAATCAAATCAATTCTTCTGCTGCTGTCCTGGAATAAGAGGTCTCAGATTTGTGAAATGGATTGGTTGAATGCCTTTTAATTGTACCAACTGACCCTTTTAATTTCTGTTTGGTTAGACCTCAACACATAAACGTCTAAATTCTATAGAGGTCAAAATCTTAAGTAATCTAACCCAGTCACTTTTTCTTCAGTTTTGATTCAATTCATCTTACATACGTATAACAGTTATTCACCTCAGTTTTAATAAAGTTAAGACACTGAACATTCAATTCTTAGTCTCTCTCATCACTTATGAAGCGCAACTCGCGTGTATAAAGGTAGAGTACTGGAAGAGGAAATAAAGATACCTAATCTTTGGTCATTTGGTAAAAAGTAATTCTTAATGCGCTCTATATTGACGTTTATTTAACTTCTATATTTATGTACTTTCTTTTTTGAAAACTGTAAGAAAAATATCACCCGAAAGACCAAAGATTACGTTTGATACAATTTTATTTTTTTCATGAGAATCTTGACGTGTTGTTAATTGATCAAATTATTTTCTGCATAACATCATT
The DNA here is from genome assembly GCA_033439105.1 of Magallana nippona. Taxonomy (NCBI): domain Eukaryota; kingdom Metazoa; phylum Mollusca; class Bivalvia; order Ostreida; family Ostreidae; genus Magallana; species Magallana nippona. Next base: position 34,331,501 of record CM065925.1, on the reverse strand, counting down.
CACGTAAGTTAAAAATAACACGTGCACAACACAAATTTAAATATCATCATGGTTATTTAAAGCGGAACCAAATTTTAACAAAACAGCTATAAATTATACCACGCTTACTTTGAAAAGAAGGAGAAAATGGTCGAATTTGACATCAAAACAATATAGATATCTTTACTCGCCAAGTACAATGTACTATGATTATATATTATTTAGAAAAAGTATACCATTTTTTCAATAAATTTATATATGTTTTGGCAATGTGCTGAATGTTTTGGCTATTTTTTCTAAGAAGTTGGCATAGTCAGCCTTTTACCTTAGAGACTCGTTATCGTTAAAGGAAAAAAATCTTGAAAAACTAACAGGAGAGTTCATATGTCTAACAGAAAAGGAAAACTAAATAAATTTAAAATAATTTAAGTTTTTGAACATATTAGGCATTTTATGTCTATGTACAGAAGGTTCAATGGTGAGATAACAGTCATTGCTGATGTCGTTCCTAGCTTAGCTTAAAGAATATTGGTAAATATTTGATAGGCTCTGCCATGACAATCTCATTATTTTATTAGGATCTAAAGATATTAAACTTCGATCGATTCCCGTAATGCAAAAACAATGTGGAGATAAAAACCAAACAAACAAAAAAAAAAAAGAAAAAGGACAAAAATTGACATAATCATTAAAAAGCAAAAAATCAAAAAGCATAAAAGAAAACGCTTTCTACAAATTACGCAAAATATTACCTTAAAATTAGTTAAGCCTCAGAGAGTAAACTACATTGATGACAATGATTTTGAGAACAATTAGAGCACTCGTGCATATCAAATTTCTCGTACCCATGAGTCGCATTATCAGCTTAATCACCTAGAGTTGCTACAAATAAGGCGAAGAAAAATTAGGTCAAAGTTTAGACTTTGATTTTCAAAGTAAACAGAAGGAAACCTCCCTCCTTCCTCTGCAGTTTAACAAAAAAAAAATATTGGACAATTTTAGAAATGTGTCCATTTTCAAGGAAATGATAAATGTTTTCGACTCTTTGCAGATTATGTGAAATAAACGACTCATTCACCATGAAGCCAAAATCTCAAAATCATGGTTTCGCAATCTTTTTGTCTATGTAGATGAAAAATGAAAGAAAGGAATTTTAAATCAAACCACTTTAGTCCAATATTAATAACCCCACCTGAACTTACCTGAGGTAAACCAAACGGTTTTCCTAAATTATTCCTAAATTAGGTTAATAAGTCCAAAACCGCGCACAACGTTGTACGCAATAAATATACATTTTTTTTATGTGGATGGACCTGTATCTCCACGGTCCGTCAACCCGAATTTCCCGTGGAGCTACAGTTCTGCAGCTAGACAGACCGTAGAGCTACAGTTCTTGATTTTTTTTTTTTATTGCGCCGTAAATTGCAAGATTTTTATAATGGAGGGACTATTGCTAAACAGTCAGTCAACCCAAATTTTTTCCGTAGAACTACAGATCTTACGTTAGCCATTATTATAAATCTCGCAAATTTCCTTACACGAGGATAAAAGTTGGTTCACAATGTGTCCAGAAACTATTATTTAGAACAAAACGTTTGCTTTACATTTTGATTCTATGTTGTTTAACCGTTTAAGTGATGTATACATGTATATCATGAAATCTCTATTTGATAACTGTCTTACATATAATTTCAGAAGTTCTGTTCGCTTCACAGACCTTTAGTTAGTTTTCGTTTATATAAAAGTTATATTTTGCTCTGTTGAAGTACACTAATGCGATCGTTACGGCCCATGCGACTCAAATTCCAAATGAGGCTGCATTTTTAAAGTCGAAGTATATTGGCGTGAGCGTCAGTGCTTATTAGCAGGTTCTGATAGGTGTGTGTCCTGATTGTTGGTTTGAACCCGATAACTGCGATTTGACAAACACAACTTTGCTAAAAAAATTTTTTAGATATATAGATATACATCCAATTTATTTGTTTGCTTTATCAAATGAATTAATGTTCAGTGCACCACTTTATTAAAAATAAGTGGCGTTTCCGGTGCTACATATAACGGATGTTTGAGGACTTTGGATTTAGCTGCCAGCCGACTACAATCACAGAAGACGGTAAGTCCGCATTTTATCTTTCTCCGTGTAATGGAGGCATGATTGTGGTCATTTTCAATGTCCTTTTCGTAATCGTAGAGACAATTCTGCTCATGACTGATATAAACATACATGTTGTTAGGTTTTTTTTTAAAGAGTTTAAAGAAGAACATGTATCTGTTGACTTTCAAGTGTGTCCAAAGAAAAACACATGAATTACTATTGTCGTGCGATTGTAGAATTTCAATCAGAAACGAGGATTGACATGAAATTAAAATGGGAAAGCAACAGATTTTGATACAAAAGTAAACTTGAAAATGGGGAAAAGTATTGTAATTTAAAAATGATTTCATTGTAAGATTTACAATGTTACCCAATCTGAGGCTATCGATGACTGTAATATTAGTGTGCCTTTATTGAGAATATATTAAAAATGTATATAATAGCGTCGATGATTAATATTTAAAGATACTGGCAGGTGAACCCCATCAGATCTACATTAATTTGAAGAAAAAAAAATTATGAAGCTATAAATTATTATTTTATGAAGAAAACTTCCATATTATAATTTTAAAAATTTGATTGTTTGCCTAAATCTCTAAACGGAGCTCGTCTTCTTAAGGAAATGTATACTGTATAGTATAAAAATGGCATCCTCTTAATGTAGATATGGAAAGTTTTCACCTTTTATTACTTCTAACTTGATATTTCTGTACTCATGTAAAAGCTTGCTTAAGTCTTACATGCAAACTCCATGTTGCACACCATTATTAATTTTTACTATATATTCTTACCAAAATGACGCAAATTTAGATGCGGGTAGTTAATTTAAAACAAACTTCTGGGAAAATCCTTCTTAATAGCTTTTAAAACAATAGTTCCTTAACAACTTAGTAGCAAAAAACACGCAGCCAACTACAAAGGCACGAGAGTTTGTTTACATCAAAGTTACATATGTGCTTGAAAATCAAGTCCGAGCCTTTTCACCCCCTGCCGAAACAACTGGCATCAAAAATTCAAGTGACCTCGTATTTTTACAAAAATTGGAAAATCGGGCATTTTACACGTTGTTTTTTTTATCTCATAAAATACAGCCCCTGTCGGAAAAATCCCTAAAAACGAAGGGGAATGCGGGAATTATTTTGCCTCAGCCATGTTTTGACGTGAACGTTCGGAAAAATAGTGTTGTGAGACCTGTAAAGTGCACACTATTTGAATATACATGGCGTTGCAAAATGCTGCATGAATTACATCTTAACTCATTAAATATAACCTATTTTAAAGAGGCATATATCCAGGGTACCTGTGAAGTGCGAAACGAAATAGAAACGAAACGAAATGAAACGAAACGAAATTTACCGAAACGAAACGAAACCTACCGAAACGAAACAAAATCAAAACAAAACAAAACAAAATCAAAACGAAACCTAACGAAACGAAAGCAAATAAAAAACGAAACCTATCAGAATGTTTATATTTCAGAATGAATAATTAATGTATATACTTAAAGTTTATAAAGCTTATCCGGTCTATGAACTATTTTTTTTACTTTATATGAAAGAATCTGGGGGAATAGGCCGAGGCAAAAAAACACATAGGTCCATTGAAAGTAACCAACAATTTTTTTCTAACAAATTTCACTTTTGTTACATTTATTAAACATATGTAAATAAATCATATACATTCAGTATTGCCAAAACCCAAGTAACTTCACATTTAATTGATATAAAGACAACAACATAGTTATATGTTGATTAAGCAATTAAATGCTAAAGAAATCGGATGTTCAATCTATATTTTTTTCATAGAGTGGGTCATTGTACCATTCTATAAACACGAATATTGATAACAGTCACATGTTAACGTCTATCTTTTTCAATTTTCAAAAAAATGGTACGAACACCCACTCTATAGTAAAAAGTAAGTTTTCTTCTTTTAATTTTTAAGATTTGTCTTTAAATGGCTAAGTCCAGTTGTTTGCGTAATATTGATGAAAATAAAATGCGCTATTTTATTGCACTCAAATAAGCGAATCGGTGGTGTAGTGGTAGGGGAGGAGTTCTTTAAACAAATGTTACTATATAAATGGGTGTTCGAATCGTACGCGTGATGTATTTTTTTTTATTAATTTCGGTAGATTTGTTTCGTTTCGTTTCATTTCGTTTCGTTTCTATTTCGTTTCACACTTTACAGGTACCCGTATATCTACGAGTTTCTGATTTACTTTGCTGTGTCTGGTAGTAATATTTTGGATAAGAAACAAAACAAAAACGAATATAAAACGTAAAAACAAATCACCCTAACATAAACACAGCCGATATTGTCGGGGACACAAGGTGGAGGTGTAGCGCCAGTAAAGCAAATTAATTTGAAATTAAACTTCAGAACTGGATTTATACATTTTATTGAATTGTCAAATCATATCTCAGAATTATTTGGTTATTTTCGTATTTAACTCGCTTCAGATGGAAGCTTTCTGAACACTTTTTGTCCAGCTCCCGTCTGTAAACATTAACAATTTTCTTCTGTTATTCTGATTTTCTTCTGATGTCATAAAAGTTTTACGGCCCCACTTTTGACAACTGTATCATTCTTCCATTAATTTATATTTTTCTTTTGTAAAAGTGAGACTTTAGATCAAAAGTGGGTTCATTTAAGATTAATGGTCCCGTGGCCAGAACCACTTATTAAATTCCAACCAAATTTAGTACGAAGCTTTCAAGTTAATGAAATGAAGGGCCAAGTTCCCTTAAAAGAGAAGATTAACAGGAAATACTAAAAAATGAAAAGTAGGATTTTAAAAAATGCTTCTTCCTTGGAACAGAAATGCACATGATATCAATAGTTTTGAATAAGCTTTGTAATATAAGTACATTAAGTTTTGTTTTTTTAAGCCAAAACCCAATGGGTCAAAAAAAGGCCTTAAGGAAGGGTTAAAAAAATGAAATAATCGAAAACAACGCTAGGTTTTTTTCCTGAAAAACATGGAAGATATTTTAATATGTGAATACGATATTGAATCAAGCTGTGTACAATTATTATACCCGCACTTTCTAAAGAAAGTTCGGGTATATTGTTGTTACCCTGTTCCGTCTGCCTGTCCGTCCGTTCTGTCCGTCCGTCTGTCACGTTTTACTTTCTCAAACTGCTCTTACATCTTATAAACCAGCAAACTGAACTCTTGGAGTATGATTTGGGGTGTCATGTTGTTTTGTAGACAGGTTTCAAAAATTCTCTGGTAGTCCTGGGGGTCAAATAATTGGTAAAAAATGACGTTTTGACAAATGACAAAAAACCTTCTTCCTCGAACTCCTTTTACATTGTCAAGAGTAGACAAATCATCTCTTGGAGAATGTTTTGGGGTGTCTTATAGATGCGCAATAAGGTTTCGGAAATTTCATTTTTGTCCTGGGGGTCATTAAATGGCTGAAAAATGAAGTTTTTTTTTTTTACAAAAAGTCTGGTTTCAAAAAACGTCAATTTCTTTTTGCAGTAGCCAATGATCTTCTATAATATGATTCGGGTGTCATGTTGATGTGTAATCATGTTTCAAAATTTTTGGTTTTATCACGTGGGTCTGTGGTCATAAAATAATGACATTTTTTTTTGCCCAAAAAAATATGGTTCCCAGAACTCTTCTTACAATGTATGCAGTAGCTACGTCATCTCTTGAGATTTTGATAGGGGCTGTCCTATAGGTGTGCAATAAGGTTTTAAAAATTTAAATTTCAACCAGGGAGTCAAATAGTAGCAGAAAATTGACGTTTATCACTCCTAAAAAACCTACTTCCCAGAATTCCTCTCATGATTTAATGAATAGCCATATCATATCTTGGGGTATGATAGGGGCTGTCCTTTAGTTGTGCAATAAGGTTTCAAAAATTTTAATTTCATCCACGGAGTCAAACAGTAGCAGCAAATTGACGTTTATCACTCCTAAAAAAAAACCTACTTCCCAGAACTACTCTCATGATTGAATGAATTGCCACATCATCTATAGGGATATAGCAGGGGCCGAGCCATAGATATGCAATAAGGTTTTAGAAATATAAATTTGATTCTGAGGGTCAATACTATCTGCAAAATGATGTTCCGTCCCATAAAAAAACCTTATTCCTGGACCTCCTCTTATATCTTGTGATTGAAATAACGTACCATAAGATGCATAAGGAGGAAGAATATATAAAATTACGCTTTAGGGGTGGGGATCACAAGCATTTTTTTCAAGTTATTTGATCATTTCTGATATTGGTAAGGTGGGGTGGGGTTAAGGTGACCCCCAGAGGCCATGACCTACTAATACCACAAAAAGATTTGCCTTGACATGGTCATGGTTCAAGAAACAAAAATATATATGGTTTAGGATTGGGGATTTCGATGATTTTGAGGATATTTTAAAAATATGCAACTATTCATATTTTCGGGGGAGGGGGGTGGGGAGATTCAGAGTCTCTTCTCACATTTTTACAGTAGCAAAATCATTTCTTGATTGGTATTTTTCTGTATGATGTCAGATGTACATAAAGAGATTTTGGAAATTGCTTTTTAATCTTAAAGATAAACAAAATGTTATATGTAATTGTAGAAATTGTAAAGTCAGTCAACAAAAACCTAGAGCTTGCTGTAAAAAACAAAGCAGGGTCAACATTGGGCTAGGGCTAGGAATTACACTACATATGAATAAGATAGATTACTTGATTAGTTCCAACTCTGGAAAGTCACTGGGCATCTCAAAGGGGGCATAACCTATATACATGTACCAATTGATGTGCAATGAGACGAAGAATAAATATGGTCTAGGGGTGGAGATCTCAACAGTTATTAAAATGTATTATCATTTCCTATTTCAGAGGAGGGAGGGGGGGTGGTTGTTTAAAAACAACTCCGGGGGGTGGGGGAATAACCCAAGGGGCAGGGGCCAATTTGTCTTAAATGTATCTTGACATGATCAGCAGAATTGGACAGAATGATAACTATAGGGCATCTGCAGAGTAGGGCCCTAAATAGTTACAAAATCAATCTATTGATAATATGTTATACATGTATTTAGAAATGTCTTTATTTTCAAAATGATTAACAAATTAATCAGTCAAAATGAATTATAAATAACCGATTGGCAATTCTGCAATTGATTGCATGATCCCTAGTATGATATCACATGTATTTTTTTTTATATATATAATTATACATGTATGTTAACAATCGGGATTAAAATGCACAAATTTTCATGAGTCATAAATCTTGACATACCACATATCTGTTGACAAAAAAGAATAAGCAATTTAAAATAAAAGAAAATTAGTCATTAACTCTTTTTCTATTACTGGTGTATGATGATGGGGTAAGGGGTATAATGGGGAAAAAAAGCTGCAGCATGCCTTCATTCTCACTAGAAATGTATATCTAATCCACATATCCTGGGGATGGGGAACGGTTAAGGCCCCTTCCCCTTCCTCCCTATTATAACTCATATAAACATGATATTTAATACCCAAATTTAATACAAAATAGGGTAAATATGGAGTCAACTCAATAGTGTAAGTCTGACAAAAGAAAAAATCAAAAAAATCTGCAATTAAAATGACAGAAACTGTAGGTAAACTTATTTAAATAAAGATGATGATACAGTATGCTGGCAAAGGGAGATCACATTTTAGAAAGTGAAAGTAAAACTTAACTGTTTTGTATACCGGTGTCTCATAATATTGCGCTTCTACATGTATTATACTTACCTATATTGGTCAACATCATAATGATAATCCAATTAGCACAATACGAATTCCTTTAGCTGATCACCACAAAAGAAACGTTTATTCATGTTAATTAATCCTATTCTGCATATAAAAAAAAAACATATGCATGTACACCACGTGAAACCCATCTAACCAAAGAGCTGGGTAAAACTAGTACCCGCTAATGCAGCCTGTAGACCTGTGTTGTGTACGTAATTTCAGACAAAGATCATTTAATTGTAACATATTGCATGTATTTTCATAACTTTATTCTTTAAAACCCCTTGCACAATTTTATTAGGTAATTAACCATGTAAAGCACAATTTTCAGCCTTAAGGTGGTATGGGACACAAACATATTGTGATGTACTCCATATTAAACGAAACAAATAAAGTATAGAATATAATGTTTTCCCTGTTACCTAACAGCATAGTGCAATGGGTTAGAGCGTTAACAATGTCTCTGTAAGTAGAGAGTATGAATCCTGCTGGTGCTTATCTTATTTTAACCTGAAGTTTCCAAAAATTTTAAAAACTTATTTTTTTGGCCAAATATTCATTTGTAAATTTTTTAAATTCTAAAACGTTGAAAGTAATTTAATTAGAATATAACTACATATAATATAAATAACGCACTTTCATCCACATAAATATCGACATGAGTTTGATACCGCCTTTTAAAATCGTTAAAGCAGTCCTGCAGTGAAAATCATTGCGCAATATGACATATATTTTGCACTGTTTACAATATTCTTTATTGCAATTACATGTACAGGCTTTCATTGTTATCAAAATATTCTGATTTTTATTTATCCATGGGTAGTGGGGGGGGGGGGGGGGGATTTAGAGTAATAATTGTGTTTGCAAGGGGGGGGGTTAGTCCGAGGCTTATTTTTCGTAATTTTACTACATAAATGATTTTTTTGGGGGGGGGGGGGAGGGGTCTGTATTTCTCACCCCCACCCTTCTCTAAATCCACGCACACGATGATGTTGGCACACAAAAACATATATAAAGCAGGCAACCGCCGGGGAGGGAGAGGGCATAATTTAATTTTGTTTGTAATAATTATATAGACCATACTTTCTATGACATGAAATGTTTAGATTATTAATTAATTTAAAATTCACATGCAAACAGTTCAACCCCAAATTGTACATAAACGCAATATGTGTATTATGGGATGTGAACTCATCATTTATGAAAATTATAATTTTTAAAAAGTACCGAAAATTGCATGTGGCCTTCTTTTTTACTAAAACTGGTACAATAGAGTGTTATTTAGAGGCAAACACTTGGTGCGGGTATTACTGTCTAATGACAGCATCTAGTTTTAGTTTAGCTATCATGCCTATAACCTCAGATATGGGTAGTATGCTCAAAGTTATCAATATATAAATTATAGAATAATAATAATTTTTGTTTAGAAACAACAAAGCGTTAAAAGTGAGAAATCTTTTTTAAAAATACTTTTTGAAGCAAAAGTAAGATTTTAATTATAGAAAGAGGCTATTTCAGTTCAGATTTATTCGCGCAATGCTATCGTCTTGTATACAAAGATGGTAACCGTTCCTTGCATTTCAAAGAGAAGATAATCTTCACATATAATTAAGGAAGTCAACCAGAATGCGAACTCTCGCTCGGTTATTCCGTACATCGACTTAAAGTTTAAAAGGCGACCGCTAATTATGATGTTAAAATAAAATTTGAAAAAGTGAGAAATCTTTTTTAAAATACGTTTTGAAGCAAAAGTAAGATTTTAATTATAGAAAGAAGCTATTTCAGTTCAGATTTATTCGTGAATGCTAGCGTCTTGTATACAAAGATAGTTCATTGCATTCCAAAGGGAGAAGATAATCTTCACATAAAAATTAAGGAAGTCAACCAAAATGCGAACTGTCGCTCGGTTATTCCGAACATCGACTGAAAGTTTAAAAGGCGACCGCTAGTTATGATGTTAAAATAAAATTTGAAACATCTGCTTTGTTTTCAAACTCAACAGAGTATGATAATTTTTTGTAAGTAAAATCGTAATGTCATTTTCAGTTTCCTAAAATACTAGCAGCCGTGAATGTGAACAACGATTATATCTTGATGATGATCCTTTTGCAGTGCCATAATTAGGAATAAAATAATTGTAAGCAAAGGGCAGAACCCTGGTAGATTTTCCTCATAGATTTTGATACATTGAGCGGATACACATTTTACGGTTTAAGAGAAGGTAATAAGTTCTTCAGAGGATTTGCGATCCATCAAATTTAAGTATTATGAAATTATAGAATTAGATTAAGATTAAACTAGGGATATAGTTAGGACTAGTACAGCGCATCGGAGGTTTCGAATTGGGGGGGGGGGGGGGGGGGGGGGTTAGGCAGAGTTGAAATATGCGTTGTCACACTCATAAAAATAGTTCGGATTATATTTTAGTTTGAAATCTGTGTCTTGAATTGTGACAATAAGAGGTCGAAAAAGGAAAAAATACTCCAAATACTCATAAAAATTACTATTTTTACCTATGAAAAGAATATCCGATTGGAGGAGGGGGGGGGGGGGGTAATATATACACACGAAAAGGACACCAATTGCAAAAGAGTGCACGAAAAAAACTTAGTGAACATACAGTTTATAAGCAACCACGACTGACTCTACAGTGAATTATAACGTGGAACTTAGGACCAGGTGTTTCATATCAATATACTTTATTCCTTATCGTTTAGACCCGAGAACTACAGTACTACTAAAGGAATAACATTTAAAGTTGTTTACCGCTTCCATTGGTGCAAAAGTGTTTCTTGTCTGATCAAAGTAAATTTTAATATCAGGATGCACATGCATTAAGGTTGTGCTCAGCCATTGTAGAAAGAAGGAGTTTGAAGATAGCTCCAGATAGGGTGTTTCCAACGAGTCTTGAACGCATGCATCAACAAACGCACATCAGGGTTAAGTTATTTGAAAAGTAATGTGACAATTTACTTTGACTTAAAAAGTGTTCTAAATAGAAAGTGTTGCTTTTTTTCTTTTTAAATCGAAATACAGTACTCTTAATTTAAAGTGTATTTTGAATTCGTGGTTTGTAACGTAAATTATATATATATTAAATTTCCTCGGCAGAATTCTACGTAAGAGTTGCCTATCTTTACCAACATAGAATTAGCAAAAATGTTCATTTTTGCTAATTCTATGCTAATCAATTATCATAAAGCATTTTTTTAAAAAATTGTGATCATTGATATGTAAAAAAATAAACTTATACAGCAGGTAAACGGCAGGCGTATAGATTTTCGCGACAGGCATATTTCCTAGGCAGCTAGGCGTGTTTTAGTAAGACCGCATTTAAAAAATGCAAAAAAAATATTTGTAAACACTTACTTACATTGCTTTAATGTAGCTACACTATTGGAGCATGGTCTAAAATATCGTTTTTCAACGGATTAATTGTTTTTAATACAACAAAGCGAGTCTAAACGAGTTCTGTTTACCTGCTGATTTACAACTTTCAACGATGAAGCGATGCCGTGGATTTGTGAAAAAAGAAGAATATTACTACATTGTGTCTGAAAAAGGATTTCCTATATTGCGGAGAAATAATATCAGTTTGAATACTTAGTCAAAGGAAAATCCACAAAATTCTCGTTTGGTTTTTTTGGTATTTTTTTATGTTAAGAGGAATTGTTACGCACCGTCATGTGTTGAAAATATGTATGGTATAGTACCCGAGTAATTTGCTAAATTATGATAATAATTCTAATAGAATATAATAATAATTATAATAAAATAACAGTAGGGGACATATACAATACTGAATCGCGTATATACATTTGTTATAAATATTTATACATTATTAACAAATAAATATATTCATGATTGAATATTAAATTTATTCTAAAGCTATACAGGCGATAAAAACACGAATTGTTTTGCTGTTGAAATAAATTGAGCAAAATGTATCTCGTATGAAGTAACACTTTCCACAAAGTATAATTGCAAAACAAATCATCCTTTAAACAAAGACCTCATCGCTCATGTCCGCGGGAAATCAGGTTGTTGTTATTATTTGCTAAATTACAAATCCGTCAAATTATGCATAAAATTATGCTTAACAGTTGATTTGAAATATGATCATGTATAATAAGTGTACGTTTTTCAAGATACACCAGTTTTAAATTATATTATCATTAAATTATGTTAACACTCGCACATACTAAAAATAGTCCTATGGGAAAACATATACCTTATTGTTTCAGGGAACTATACGTATCCACATGTACGTCTCTGATTACTCACACACTTCGTTTCTGTCCTGTTTTGTTCGTACTCGTATATAAGATCATTTCATGCTTACGAAGCTAGTTGTATCCTTTCCTTCTTGACAAAATATAGCAATTATGAAGGTGTTGACCCTCCACCTATTTTTGTATACAAGTCTAAAATTAGCTGTCGATGCACGTGATAGATTGATATTCAAATAGGAGGTATAACTCTCCTAGAAGGAAAATAAACATTTGTTATTAATCAAAAATTTATATCTTTGTAACGCGGTCGAATTCAACATTGAATTTACAGCATAACGGCAACTTTTATAAGTATTCAAAACTATGCGTTTTCACCGTCATTCATAATTGACGCAATTAATAGCGTATATAGCTTTAAGTTATTTTCACGTATATCCAATAACTAAAACAATGATTCGCCACAAAACTACAAATTAGGGGGTTCTTAGAGGCACTAGAAAAAAAGACCTTTTTAATAGGATTATAAAAAAAACTTGATAAAAGAAGATATAATGATGCTACCATCTGTGTTAAATTTGATAAAATACATTAAATTTTAGTCGATAAAAACAAGACATCATAATTTTTAAAAAATGCATTCAGAGCGCATTTATAAGAATTAAATTAAAAGTACATTAATGGATAACGTCAAGTTCATATATCTTAGAAAACATTCAGTGGTTTTTATTTTGGTGACTGACTTAACGGTGTTAAATTTGATAAAACACATTAATTTTTAGTCGATAAAAACAAGACATCATAATTTTAAAAAATGCATTCAGAGCGCATTTATAAGAATAAAATTAAAAGTACATTAATGGATAACGTCAAGTTCATATATCTTAGAAAACATTCAGTGGTTTTTATTTTGGTGACTGACTTAACAACTTGTTTTGCAAAAAGGTCTAATGGCTTGTAACGAGGAATAAAATTAATGTATTCAATCAAAGATCAAAGACAAGTTGAAATATCTGAATTCAAATTAATAGAATAATTACAATGTAAATACAACACGATGTTTCAATTACGCCCACATTAGAAATGTTCTTATTATAATCGTATGATTACATGTAATCAAAGAGGGATAAATGACATCTACCTGCCATAAAATATTGTCAAGGTGTTTAGATTTTAAAGGTCCGGTCAAATTGATTTGGTAACCTTACGATGTCAGAGTGACACACCGCTTTATAATGCTTCAATAATATATGTCTTTTGACCTGTACGGAAAATTATCACTTTAATTGCACACAAGCACGAAACTACCTTAACCAGGCTTTGTATCCTTGTACAATTCATTGATACATGTATATAAAAGTTGTCATTATGTTGATACGTTAACCCACAGGGGCCAAGCCCGTTTTGACATTAATTTCAATGTAACCATAAATAAAGAAAGGGGTCCAACTCTGACCCAGATATAAAACTACCAGCTCGCTTCAAAAGCCTAATAAATCAATTAATTGTTATAACATTCGCAATATGCATGCAGTTTTAAGAAAAGTGATGACTGAAATACACGCATGCCGAATTTCAAGTTGCTGGGTCTTGAAATAGCAGAGATATACGTCATTATTCTCTCAAAGTCACCAGTTTATTTTTACTCGGACATTTACCGGTCCAGGGCTCCCGATGGGTTTTTGCAGAATAAAAGTTCAGTTTGGAGAGTATTTAAGGAATTTCATCGGAGTTTGATAATGTAAGTAGCGTGCGTTTGAATTGAGTTTTTAAAAGATTATTGCGAATGCTCTCCACTTGTCGAAATGCTGTTGTTGTCATAGGCAAAAACCCATCGGGAGCCCTGGACCGGTAATTGTCCGCGTAAAAATAAACTGGTGACTTCGAGAGAATAATGGCGTATATCTCTGCTATTTTAAATACTTTAGAAAAAAACTTAAAGACTTTTGATCGCAGGATCCAACGTCCTTAAAGAGTATAAAATGGTGGGGTTGAATAGAAATGTACTGAACAAAAAAGTATGCCCCCTTTTATGAAGCTTGTTCTGCCTAGGTCTGTAGAAAATTCCGATGAGTTTTAATGAAAGTTCACAAAACTTGCTTCCAGATGGGTTTAAATTTTTTGCGGTTCCTGTGAAATTTTGACCGAATGTAAACATTAGAGAATGTTGTTCTCAGAATACGTAACTACTGACCTTTCCTCGTAAAATAATTATATTAAACTACTGTATATTTTTACATGCAATATAAAAAAAATGTTAGGTTGGATTATTAATTCAAATAGTTATACAAAAACAAGGATATACCGGAAGAATTTAATTTTTCTGATCAAACACCACTTTACACTTGATAAGAAAGATAAACAATTCACTTAGATTATTTTCTACATATATTCTTATGATGAAAAATGAGAAAAATGATAATAATTATGTATAAATTCCTTAACATAACGTGCCATTACATCGTTTTCGTTGGAGAGGGTCGTGGGTAGAGGGTTCGGTCAAATTTCCCAATGATTTTATCATATAATTACGGTGGCGAAGCAGGACCAGATGAAAAACGAATCTTATTTGTTCGGACGAATTAGCTATTTGTGAAATTTTGCGGACGATTTAAGATTTGTTAGGATGAAATAGGATTTGTTCGGACGAAGTAGTATTTGTTCGGACGAATTAGCTATTTGTTCGGACGAATACGTTAACTTGTTCGGACAAGATTTTTGTAGATGCTGTGATAGTATAGTTAGGATGTTTGGCAATTTTTGTGACTTAAATCATAAAGTATTGGTAAAAATTAGATTCCACGAAGCATAACTTTGATAGTAAGTATATATAAAAATGAAAGGAGATTTCGTTTGTCCGGTGTCCCAAGTAAATAGGAAAATGATGTAATTTTGGAATAAAATCACGCCACGAATATCGACTATCGGAATCATATGACTATTGGAAATATACATGTATGAGACACGATATTTGTTCTGGCATTGCGTGAAACAAACAAAATTATCCCTCAGACCCCCCCCCCCCCCCCCCACCCCATCCATAATCCATACTCAGGAATCAATAATTATTGGAGTGAGGACAATTAATAGATGGATCGAAGATCAAAGGAATCCGTGGTCAATGGGTCGTAAATCAAAGAATCAATAACCCATGGACCGAAGATCAAATAAAACAATAAAAAGTCATAGGTCACGGATCTATATTGTTATCATCACCGATGGATCAAAGATTATTATGGCCGATAGATCCACTCAGATCCAAACAAGACCTCAGCTTTTATACATAACAAAGAATTTTGAGCTCTGTATATCGCTTATATCTTGACGACCGACACTCAAATTTTGGTTAACTATTAGAAATGCCTTACTGAAGCATTGTAAACAATGAAAACGGTAAAATAATTTTTGACCAAAATCGTGACCATGCCCCTTTAAAAACACGAGTGTAGCGGTCAAACAAGACTATTATTGCTCCCCGAAAGCAAACCATTCATGTGAAAAAAATTCTAAGATATTTTTTTAAATCATTGAATATTCAATTAATCATTGACAATGTCTCTCGTAGGATTTTATCTTGCTACAGATGACGTCAAAATGGTCTAGGTCATTGGGTTCAGACCGCGTGTAAGTAATTTGTTTTATTTCTATGTTTAATACTTACTATATATTTTATATCTCTATGGAAAATTGTCCTTCCTGAAAATCAATGATATTACAAATTAATTACATGCTCCTTTCATTGCAAACAATGCGAACAATGCATAAAAGGACTTGGGCAAATGGTACTTTTTGCTGACATGCATGTTCAGGCAACAGAATAAGCGATGCAAAATTTATTTCATTATGTTTTATATGTATGTTTTAAACCTATTATATATTTCATAACTATATGCAACCAAATAATGGACGGGAAATTTGGCGACCATAATTTTCTATAGGTTACTCTGATTGGGAAAAGCTATAATGATATCCTTAATGGTTGGTCATCACTTAATTTAGATATTATATATACCTGCAATTCTGCAATAATGAGGAGTCATGTTCCATCTTTGACGCAATGAAGGCGAAACAAAGAAAAGTATTTGATATCACATTGCTGTTTTAGTAAAAGGTTTGAGCAACCATTTTTGTCTTCCAACGTCCGACCGATTGCAATATGGTATACTAGTACTATGTCTCTGACCACTAGTACAAGTGTTTTAGTTATGTTCAAAGCTAATGTTCATTAGTGTTCCTAATGACGGAAAGTCCAGTACATCTAAATCACGTCCGGAAATCTCCCCGGCGGAACTCAAACTACCCTTTCACACAACGCGCACCTTTCACTCAAACATTCAGTTAACACAATTAAGGAATTATAACACTCTCACACCGGTGACTCTTTGATGGGAGGAATGACACTAATCTTAAGCAAAACAAACAACACCTATACTCTAGCATTGTTCCCGGCCCTCGGGGGATTTGAAGTAAATGTTTTCAATGAAAAAACAATTAGAATTAGAGAAAAAAAATGTTACATTGGAAATTGAGATTTTCATTAAATTTACAATGTAAATTGATAAATTTTAAACTTTTAATGTAACACATGTAATAACTTTTTGATATTACACTTTATTATATACCCATCAATTTTCCTTTCTTGATACTGTCAATTTTACAGAATGTGATCCGATTTTCCGGATCACCACACTCTGGTTTTCCGATTCCGTATCACCACTCTCTAAAACTGATGGCGTAGTACACATTAAATAACGTCTGTATTTTAGCCCGTTTTAAAAGAGTTCATCTAAAAATAACTTTGTTATATAAGTAAATGTCATACAATCTATACTACTATATTAAAATAATAGACTCGAATTTTTGGCCTTTAATACCGATAAACCGGAAGAGCACTGTCTTTTTTAAAAATATATTTTAAACATCATTGGAATTTGAAGATTACCAATTTGTTTTATTTTTTCTCAATTAAGCTTCGCTAATTAATAATCAACGAAAATTCCTCAAAAAATTCCAGCAATCATCTGGATTTTTTGGATTTTACAATCTTGGGCGTGTGCATTACATTCACGCTAAATCACAGCCTCATCACGGTGTTCAAATCAGAGAAGACAAAAGTAATGATATATATTTGTTATTTTATAATTTCGCTCATAAGAAATCATAAAATTAATGTATATGAACAGAAAATACAGCAAATTTCCAAGGAAAATTTACACGCATTTGTATTATAGTTTCTGAGTGTATAACATGTTATTTCTGCTAAAAGCAAAGAAATATTTGATTCCATGAAAAAAATTCACATTATATTTCTTAGGAGAGTGTAGATAGAATGTTCTATCGTTAAAATGAGAAATGTCCTAGGCCACACCAATATAATTTCTTGTTAGTCGGAACCCGCGCGCTCATTTTTAATAAAACTGTACAAATAATTTTATTATTAATATTCCGCCTCCAGGAAATTCTGCGCTGTTTTCTGTTCTATTTCCGCTCTATCTTTCCTATTTTAAATAGTTTTAATACATAAATCAGAAACAAGTAGAAAAAATATAATCGTCCGCACAAATTTATTTATGCCCCTACCTTTTTTCATTGGATGTCAAACGAACAAGAAATTAAATTGGTGTGGCCTTACGGACCCGGTTTAACGATAGAATGCGTTCCGTGTATTGTCTCTGTAGCAAAGAAAATACGGGAGATAACTCTAACTCAGTGCATTTACAATGAAAAATCCCGATAGTTCCGAATGTCAACATGGTGTGTGCATTTGAAGCGAGTAAAAACCGTTGGTGAAAAAGTGTTGAATTCTTCCATTATATGGATTAAATGTTTAGATGAAAGGTATTTAAAATCTCAAAAAGGTTTGTTACGAATAATTTGACTGTTATTTTCAATGAAACTTCATTAATTTTCTCCAAAATCGTTTCGGAGCGATTCTGCAATTTTCTGCTACATTACCAGATTACGGGTAAATGGGAGCCATTCTAACTGTGGTGAGGGCCTGTTCCGAGACATTATTATTCTAATTCTAATTTCTAATTCTAATTCTAATTATTCTAACTAAGGAGAGTGTAGTGAAATTAATAGCATTATTATAGGCTTATAGTTTTGTTCAATTTTTCAAATAAAAAAAAATAATACAAAATAAAAACAATAATACCAGAATTATATTCACATTCATTGTTTTTTTTTCAAAAGTACCTTACAATATGAACGTGTTGATGTATCTATTTCGTAAATGTCCGATATGCAATGTCAACCCGTGCACGCACGGGTCAAAGTCTAGTTGATTTTAAAAACTTTAGATAGTTTTGTAATTAAAACTTATAAATGGACAAGGGTATATAATAAATTCATCATTATAACAGTAACTTGATCTCGTTGCCAGGCGTAATTCATCCAAACAAATCCGAATTCGTCCGAACAAATAATTTAACTTATTCATCCGAACAAATCCTCATTCCTCCGAACAAATAAAATTTATTTTTTTCTTCATCTGGCCCTTCCACGCTGCCGTATATAAATATATAAAAATCCTATTAGGGCAAAATAATAAATTTTTCTGTGATAATAATTTAAAATTTATATAATTTCACTTGTATCAAACAAAATTATCAATTTAAGCTTTGATCATAAACTCCTTAATTAAGTCAACCTATGTCTGATCCTCTAATAACAAAAGCATTCTTTCATCAGATCTTATCTCAAAATAAATATTGAGAATGCTTTTTTAATACAATGCCTTGCGCCTCAGAATTGTTCACTGGACAAGACCGAAAATATTTTTTCAACGACAACTACACACACCTGAAAGCGAAGGTCCACCCGACTTTAAAACCTTTTTTCCAACAATGGCAGTGCCCTTTTGTCAGCGTTGTTTATCTTTAGTTCGTAAAGCGATAAAAAAGAAAACAAACTTGTGTCTGGGTGTTATCTTTAATTAAACTGTAAAAAATGAACGGCTCTCAGTATTGCAGAACCCAGGATCGACATCGCCGATCGATATAACCGGACACTTAAAAACTTCACAGTTTCAAACCAGTTGACGCCGAGGAAACAAGAGGTAAGCTCATAACCACTATAACAATGAAAACAGCATTTAAAGTATTCTGGGACACCTCCATATTGTGACGTACTTTTTTGAGATAAGATAAGGAGAAAAATCATCAGAGTTTTATAGAAACTTTATATTATTGATGTCTAACAGCTTAGCGCAACAATATTAAGCGATATATACAAAATTACTACATACAGTATTTATTTCAGGCATATCTTTTACAATTTTATGCTATGCTATGGTATGCGATTTTAATGATATGCTATGAGATTTTAGCGCAATGCTATGAGATTTATATGCTATGCTAGGAGAAATTGAAACGAAAGACTTAATGATATGGTATACTCTGGTATGCTATGGGATTTGAACAAAAACGCCTCCAGATACATAAGAGTTTCAAACATTTCAAAGTAAAATGATAAGAAGCCAAAGTTTACCATAAAATAAATCATTAAAAACCGAGTTAAAATTATGTTGTATGCTATGCTATGGTATGATATGACAAATAAGAATCTATGAGATTCCAATGCTATGGTATGAAATTTAAATGCTATGCTATGCGATGGTGTATGTTGTAAAAGATATGCTTGAACTGACTGAAAACTGCACGTAATGAGTTCTAAACAAGATGGATTTTAACAACTTTAAACTTTCTTAAGATGTTCAAAATGTTTGTTTGTACCATAACTTGAAAATTTTATGCGGTAATTATATTTTTGGTATGAAGTACTTTCATCGATAACAATATCTCGAGGTGATCCATTCTACCTCAAACATGTTTTGGGAAATAATTTTCATGTAGATCATAATTTAGTAATTATTTAAATTTTATCCTTATTTTACATTATACACCTTTGAAATGAATACGTAGTGTATAAGTGTAAAAGAAACAGTGAAAATGACTCGTTTTCCATACATTAAGTGCTAGTTTTCGTAGGATAATAATCTTTACATAATAAGGATACCCATTTGAGTGTCTGATAGATTTTTTTGAAAAAGTTTTACCGGGGAGTTGGGGGGGGGGGGGGTAATAATAATAAGGGTATTCTGAAGCTCTGTACATACAAGTTAAAACATCTAAAAACGCAGTAAATACGTGAACCTACATTGGTATACATGCTGCAAATAACTGTGGATCCATGTGCATATAGACCATTATTGAATACGTCTATTTATTGAAATCCCTATAGAAAGTGAATTTGTTATTGGCCTGTTAGAAGAATACATCCCAATTTGTTGATATAAAAGCGTGCGTCTTTTTCATTATTATCACCAACAATTAAAAATATTAAATGAATATTTAGTCATTTTTTAAAATATTCAATAACATTAAGATTGAAAATTATTTCAATAATACGTGTATGAATTTCTTCAAACATTAAAAAACATTTATGTCCAGAAACAGTTAATGCATGTTAACCAGTTTATTTGTATGTTTATGTTTACCATGAGGTATTTTTCCACTAATAGGTATGATTACTTTAGGCATGCGGACTTGCAAATTTCGCATATTATTTAGTCTCCGCATATGTAGTCATTGGTTCATTTTGGAAACATCCATCATTTTTTACTTTCTGGAAAAAGATTGTTTTTGCGATTTGCGATCGTCCATTCACCGATTTTCGCTTAGAATACACAACAACTTCAATAGGTACATGTTATGCATATGCCCTCCTATGTGATTTTTTCAGGCCTAGCGTTAAAGCATTAGTGAACTAACGCAGTGCAAATGGCGCCAAGTGATGTTATAGTCGCCCAAACTTGCCATATGGTGGGATTCATTTTTTAACAAATCAGACGTCAACGTTCTGTTAAATGACGACTTTGCTTATTATGTATATTCACATCCGAGCGGGGGTATAACTAGTGAGCATTGGTTCAAAGATATCTTGTTTTTTCCTGTGCATACTCACTATTTTGTATTGTCAGCACTTCTAAAAGCTTAGGATTCCGTTTCTATAAATAACGCTGATATGAGACCTCTATACTATAACTTTTTTCTACGCATGTTTGCTATTTTGTAGAGTTAGCACCTCTATAAGGATCCTGATACTAAAAAATAAATGACAAGAGTCCTCTTTACTACAAATATCGATGATAAGAGACTAATAGTCCTCAAAACGGATCCCTATATAGTCAGCACCTCTATGGAGCCCCTGTTACACCTCTCTGAGGCCCCAAACAGTTACGTCATCATCCCAACATCTATATATGCAGCAATCAACCATTATAGGCCTGCAGGTCTCTTATTACCAAAGGTTTATAATTTTTGGCCCATATAGCTAAGGTATAAAAACCAGAGATTCTTCCAACTCTTGAACCCCCCCCCCCCCCCCCCCCCCAATTTTCATGAATGAATGTTTTTCAAACATCAAATAATAAAAGCGGAGTAACAAGTCAGAGGAGTCTCGGATTGGGGTTTAGACGAAATGAAGCTTAAAATGCAAACACTCTGACAAGTCAAGCTAAAGGATATGGTACTCAGGTGACCGTCAAGGCATGTGAGTCTCTTGTTTTCTGACTGCACAGAGTCAATAGACTCATTAGTGTAATAGATTTCAGTTGATGTACTAGTATATGCTTGATACCGTACATAATATTATTCAAAATGCTTCTATGGGAATTCTTTCTTTTAAAAAGGTTAAAAAGGTGGATTTGTCAAAATCCTCTTGCTGGATAAATTGGTGGAATGACTTTGTTACCGCGATAAATTCATGTTAAATGTTAAGGACGAGGACATTTTAAGCCCCCCCCCCCCCAAAAAAAAAAATAATAAAAAAAAACCAAAAAACAAAAAACAAAAACAAAACAAAAAAAACAAAAAAACAAAACGAAAAACAAAAAACCAAACAAATAAGAACTAATACTAATACAGATAACTCATACAGTTTTCAAGATAAGAAGTTATAGTTGTACATATATCAGAGATGTGCATATTACAAGGATTTCAATTTTTGATCATTTATGAAAAATACCAGCTGTTGTTCATATGTCAGAGATGTGCATATTACTTGGAGTTTGATTTTTGATGAATTAAGAAAAAAATACCAGCTGTTAAACTTCGTCAGTTTTCCGCATAACATTGCATACAGGGTACCCTATTGTACGGATAACTCCTTCTACAGTTTTCAAGATAGAAGACAGTTGACCAGGAAATTAGAACTAATAACTACTATATGTATTTGTAGTGAAGAGTATTATACTATGTTAATCTATATCGGCTGTCATATTTATTTTGTTCTATTTATATGGAAATAAAATCTTCATATACATTCCAAATTAATCGAACATTTAATAAAGCTTTAATTCTGAAACAGTTGTCAATATCCAAAATCACTCCACCTGTAAAATATATTTTATTAATATATATAGAAAAATTGTATGCTAGGAAAGGGGAAAACTTATATTAAAATGTGTATCCCATTTCTTGAAGTTTGTTGTTTGAAGACCTTGTGGGAATGTTTTAATGTAAAAATATATATCTAATGTTGGCATTGATAATAATGCTGGTACATAACATATTCATATCTGCATTCTTTTGTCATCATCTTGTTTTCTACTGTATTATTTGCATTTTTCTTGGACTTAAATGCTCATTTCAAAAAAATAAATAAAAAAATTCCGACCCTATTCTAAAATTCAATGAAATAGGAAACACGCCTTTTTTTGGGCCTAAGAAAAATTAATAAGGAAGTTACCTATTCGGTTTTTGTTTCTTTAATTTTTTTTAATCCTTTTAATGCGTTTTGTTTTAGCGGTATAATGTAAACAAGTCCCGTTTTATTATGTAATTTTGACTTACTCTGTAAAGCGTTTTAGTATTTTATTAAAGGTAAAGCGCTACATGTATATAATTATTATTATTCATATTACTATTATATCGATTTTCTAATTTCTGCTGGGAGGGTAATTTGGGCTTGATAGGTTTGGAAAGGTAATGTAAGCAAACTTTTTTAAAGTGCATTACACAGAGATAGAAATTTGATGCTTAGAACCAATTTACAAGTATTTGAGATACATGTATTTATTAATCCTTCTATCAGATCACTCTATTAAATAACTGTTTTATTTTATGAAAATCTTTTGTTTACAACATGGATTAAAAACCTAAAGCTGAACAAGTAAAATCACTTGTTATATATATTTTAAAAAAGCATTGAGTTTTCGCTTTCATAGAGGAATCAGTAACAATGAAATGAAAAATTTAAGAAAATGCAAAAATATTTATTTTAAAATTTGAGGCCAAAAATAATTGTAGATGCCAAATATGGGACCAGACCAAAATTTGGAGCCAGGCCAAATTTGAGGTCAAAGTGAGGACAGGCCAGGTCATTGAAGCCAGGCCAGGTCAGGAGTTTAGAGTACGTCATGCAAAAAACACCATAACGCTTAGTGGCGTGGAAAAATATCCATTATAGATTTTTAAACAGCCGAGTCTTAAAATAAGTTGCGACGCCTGCTAAACACCGAAAACGCATGCATTTTACATAATTATTTAACTTTTATTCAGATATGAAAGATCACGCCCTCAAAATAATCTAAAAATCATACATTAAGATATATGTTCACACCTTAATTCACATCAAGGCTGCAAAATCGGAAACTATCAAATGAGAAAATTTTTTATTGTGTCCTATTCAAATACGTAAAACAAATTTCATCGATATTAATATTGTTGGATATTGTCTATTAAATCACGAATTGGAAGGGGCAGTACACTAATCTTAGACACGTATTGGAAGAGGCACAACACTAATCTTAGACACGTATTGGAAGTGGCAGTACACTAATCTTTGATAAATATGTGAAGGGGCAGTACACTAATCTTTGACACGTATTGGAAGGGGCAGTACATTAATCTTAGACGCGTATTGGAAGGGGCAGTACATTAATCTTAGACGCGTATTGGAAGATGCAGAACACTAATGTTTGAAACGTATTGGAAGGGGCCGTACACTAATCTTTGACATTTATTCATGTTTGGTCACGTCATATGCATGTTTTATTAACAATTTTAATAGGACCACAGTAATATTGTTTTAAAAATAGAATAGATAGTTTTGGATTTTACACAGAAATACAGAAAATACAAAGGGTTCTAAATACAATTTGATGGGTCTGCTTCATTAGTATTCTTGAAACAAAAAATCCCAAAGAATCAACAACAACAAAAACCAAATGCAAAATTTTCGTTTCTAATTATGGTAAATATTAGTAGTAAAATATTAATTTTTTGCACCAACAAATAAAAAATATGACAATTTTTTTCTTTCGTTTCAGAATATGATGAATAGACTGAGATATATGTTTGTAGCGTTTTTCTGTTTCCTCGCCCTTCTCTGGCTGCACGCCTTCCTTTCCAACAAACCCTTATCTTCCAAAAACACTTCTGATCTTCGGGAACAAAATACAAAATTAAACGTCAATCCAAACGACTCTCTTGAGAAATACCTTGACGCAATTTTGGAATGATAATAGGTTTGTAGTTTTATAAGTGAATTTTTAGCTAACCTCGCTTTCGAAAGAAATATCGGTAATTCATTTTCCGTGTTGTCTGCTCCTTTAATTGTTCATCTTAATTAAACACGTCTGGCTAAATCAGCTTCTTGGACAGGACTAGTAGTGTTAGGAATAGTGTAATATTCTGTTCAAATTAAGAATAAAAAAATTCCAAAGCTATAATAGGTGTGGAATTTATCAATATTTTCGTAATAAAAGTTTGATATTGCTATGTAAAACGGCAAATGTTGTAATTAAGTTTCAAATCTATTTCTGTTCGTAAAATAATTGAATAAAATTTGCAAATAAATTCCATCAAATTTATAAATTATTTCAGAAAATTGAAATTGTCATAACAAATCAAAGTGCCAGAAAGGGGGGGGGGGGGTAATTCATATCAAAATATCCCCCTTGTAAGGCAAGAATGTGGCCACAAAAATGATATACATTTTTGTATGTTGTAAATGACATCTTAATGTTAATGTGTTTAAAAGGGCGTTAAAATTTATTGGGAAACAATTTTACACTGCAACGTCCTGATCCACCTAAAAAATATGGTCTTTGATCCGCTCCGACAATTTTTTCGACATATAATTGTTGGAATATGTTGGAGCGGGTCAAAAATATGATTTTAACCAGATTGGATAACACCAGGTATTTAAACATGATTATAATAACGAAGTGTTCCGGAGGCCTATTAAACGAGGATGCGCTTTGCTGATCAGGCCTCTGATAATGATGTTACAGTGGTTCTTTTTTGAGTAGGTGGTATACCATTATTATCATACACCTACTACAAATAGTATTACTTTGTTTGTCCGAGTTACAATGTATTTATGCATCATGTTTGATATTCATAAAATCAATAACTCTATATCCAGTCTACATGTACGTTCTTTAGAATATAAAGGAAATTGGTCTCTAAAATGCTCCTTATGTAATTTGTCTGTTTTGGGCCACCATATACGGAGATTTTGCATTGAAAACAGCATAAATGTATCCTTGTGAATAAGCTATTAAGTAAAGTATTGCAAGAAGTTTTTGGATCACAGGTGGAATTACTAGTAATTTAATGTAATAAAATCCGTGTTTCTATACTTTGAGAAGAGTGACACTGTGCAGTCCATGAATAAACTAAGAACATTAAGGATTACATGTACCAAAGTTTACCATGAACTTAAATTCCATGGCTACATCGATCGGTAATAGTATGATAAGCTATCAATTTAGTCTTCTTGTGTCTTGTATACAAACAATAAATTTGCGTAATGGATAGCAAAAGCGCTGTACCTTCCTCTTGTGAATTCGCAAAGATTCAATGAAGTTCATATTATTCTTGGAATCGCTAATCCATTATTGAAGATAAAAACCCTTATTAAGCTCACTTGATCTGAAATCAATTTATATTTCCTAGTATTTAGATGTATCCTGGAACGTTTAAACATTTTTGGCAAGTTGAATAGATTAATGTATATCAAATTAGTGTTTTAATACGTAGGGGAAGACATGCGCGGATCCAGTATTTAATT
This sequence comes from Magallana nippona, assembly GCA_033439105.1. NCBI lineage: Eukaryota > Metazoa > Mollusca > Bivalvia > Ostreida > Ostreidae > Magallana > Magallana nippona. The sequence continues at coordinate 34,305,387 of CM065925.1, read as the reverse complement.
CCAGGAGGGGCCCGAGGGATATTTTAGTTTGCATTTATGCGTCAATGTATTTAGATCAACATCGCAAAAAAATTACAAAAATATGAAATGAATATTACAAGCATGTTTTCCAGCTCACTTTTGCAGTTAAAGCTGTAGCATTGGAGAATGAAAATAAAAAGATATTTCCGAACAAGTAAGACTTTACCAACTTCTTTCAAACAATATAAGTTGATTTTAATTGGATTTTTTTCTTTTTTTTTATATCAAATATACGTAAAATGAAATTATTTTAAAAATAATAATATTAAGCAATATATGCCGTATTCAATAAATGCTTTTAAAGAAAGAAATGTTTATGCTTTTCCAATGAGCTGCATTAGATATAAACTTTCAGCAAATTATACATTTTGACTCAAACGCATCTGTAAGTATTTAATATAATTTCCAATTATTTTTTATACATTCCGGTCTGGACTGTAAACGCCCCTGTTTGAAATATCATGATCAGTTTATCACGTGATGTCACAAGCTTTTTCAGTATGTAAACAAGAAATAGACGCAAGAGCCTGATCGGCATGTACATGTAGGTAGTGGGCTAACGCATTCGAAAAAAAAGACAAACTGAGGAAGGGATAATATCGACGTTCTATTTCATTTATTCTCTGATCAGGTGTTAAAAAATAGTGGTTTTAATGTTTTTTGATATTGTTAACATTTGTTCTTTCACAAAGAAAGTTATAAAGGAATATTTTGTTTTGCAAACGTCACAAAGTATTTTCATACTATTTAATTTTGTTAACAAACTTGCTGTTATTCCTCTTTCCTCACGCTGTTTCTCTCGATTACTTTGCCCGCGTGCATGCGCAAATCTACACATACTTGAATCTTTTGTAAATATGCATGATCAAATACTCATTTCTCCTTACAGTACTCAATACTTATGAATAATCTGTCGTATTTGTCACAATGTTTTCTTTTATGCAGCTCATCATACTGACACACTTTTTGTCTGGTTTTAAACATTGCAAACATAGCCGCGTTAAAAACGGCATATATTGCTTTTCTTATCTTGAATTTAAAAAAAATGGCATTATTTCTTCTTACATGTAACTTATGATATTCACTGCATGTTTGATTATATCAGTCGTTATAATTTTTAGCATATACATTTTTCAGGAATTATTCCTCTTTTTGGGCTAGGATTGATAATTATTTTGATGATGTGGAAGAACGCCTCTAATTTAAAAAATCAGTCCGATGTGGTTCAAAAAAGGGAAATAAATCATACAACAGTGGGTCAAATGTTTGGAATTAGAACATTTAAGGACATAGCGTGTGTGAAATTCCAAGGACGCCTAGGGAACTTAATGATGGAGTACGTGTTCCTCTATGTGATAGCAAAAATGAAACATTTGTATCCCGTTATTCAAGAAAACTCAGAGTTGTTCCAAATATTTGATATTGAAAAAACAACCCTCGCCGCCATCGGAAAACCGGCAGATTCGTGTTCCAAGTTACCCGAATACAAAGAAAGATGGGGACTTTCTTATGATGAAAAGTTAACTGCTGTCCCACCTTACAGGAGCGTGAGATTCGATGGGTACTTTCAATCCTGGAAATATTGGATTAAGTACGAAAATGAACTTCGAAAACGTTTACGGTTTAAAGATCGTATTAGACAAAAGGCCTTTACCCAAATGAGGGATATCATAGAAAAAATGAAGTTTGAAATCAACAAGGAGAGTGCTATTGTCGGCATACACATTAGACGGGGAGATTACGCAACCGAAGGACATTATAAGTACGGAAAGTTAACACCCAATGAAACATATTACGCAAACGCCATGCAATATTTCAAATCAAGGTACAAAAACGTACTATTTGTGGTGGGATCTAACGATATAGACTGGTCAAGAAAAGCCTTGAACCAAGAGAAGAATGTGTATTTCTCGACAGGAAATTCACCGGCGGAAGACATAGCTTTGCTTTCTCTAGCTAATCATACAATAATGTCCGTCGGTACTTTTGGCTGGTGGATTGGATGGATGGCGCAGGGAACTAGTATATTCTATAAGAACATTTTCAGACCTCAATCCGAATTTGCTAATGAATTCCGGAATAATTCTATTGATGATTTTATCTATCCCGGATGGATACCAATGGAATGAAAGTTTCAATTGCTTAATGAGAACTGTGTTGATTTATCATCTGTAAACCCGATCGCGACTTGCCGCTATATCATTTTTTCTTGTTTTATAAGCTAAAATGTAAGTTGGAAGTTATAACAAGTTTGATAAATTTAACTTTAATAACAGAATTAATGAATCGTTCAAATCATTTTTATTTCACGTTAGAACGAATACATGTATATTTCACTTGCACTTTGGCATATTAAATAAGATACATGTTTTTTTAAAAAATGAATTGTGATCTTTTTATTTTTTGTAAATATAAATAAAAGCAATTTATTGATAAACTAGAATCAATATTTTTCGAAGCTTATTAAAAGTGTTCATATGCTTTAGGATCAAAGTCCGTGTTGCTCTGCTTTGAATTTGTATTTCGTTTGATGGATTTTTGAGATGGTTGGCGGTTTGTTAATTATTGTCATTTTTTCATCATGAATATGTATTTATATCTTTATTGTATCAATAAAACTAAATATTGTTTAAAAAATTGTCAAGACCACCCAGTCCTTTTAACATTTACTTAATCATCACCATTGACATCTTGGTAAGAGGAAATATTTTGCATTTACGAGTATATTTTATTTCACATCATATTTAGATAAGATCCATTAAACATTTTGCAAGAATATTTTTCTAGGTGGGAGTGATACTATAATAAGAAGAAATAACAGTATCTTTAGCTGATAGCTTAAATGGTTTAAAAAGGAAAATACACACTATGTATCAGCACATGTTTACCCCTCCCCCCTCTTCCATATATACGCAACGTTGCCCTGGGATTTACGTACATCGCCTATGATATAGAATGAACAAATGACAATAACAAACTGTCAACAATCTCAAAAATCTTTTATCGTTTTGTTTATTTTATACTAAAACCTTAATCAATCTTTTGTTTAATTGTATTCGGAGCATAGAGACCAGAATAACATGCTATGAATTTTCAACCCTACGCAATGATATCCCCCCTCCCCCCACCGTGTCTGTACTATTGTGATTTGAGATTCTGATATACATAGTAGGCTGTAATGATGCTTGTCGTAAAAGATACGCATAAAGTGACTGTGCAAGGTATATTTTAGGAATCATGACTACAGTAATCTTTACAATCTACATGTAAATGACAATAAATTGAAATATAGTTGCAAAAAAATAGTTCACATAGGAGACTAAAGGGCACGGTTTGCGAATATCAATAATTTACACATTTTCAATAGATCAAGAAATTTCTTAGACAATCAGCTCCATTTGCTATTTATTCCATTAAGTGAATAAGCATGAAAAGGTGATCAAATAATCACATTTTATAGTCGCCTTCCAAAAAATGTAAATGTTTTAAACTTATATCCTAAACAAGTTCATTATGTTTAGAGTAGAGTATTTATAGCTGCAGGTCTGAAAAAAAATCGGAAATAAGATTAATTAGTCCAAAACAAGCGCAAGTTTTTGTGCGCCGTAAATTAACACTTTTAACACGTACGAAACTGTAGCTCCCAGGTCGTCCATCGGAATTTTTTCAGACTGGGAGTACATACTTGCAGCTAAGGAAATCAATGCTTCTCAGATGCAGCCTTTTTTGATGAACATTTTCATTGCATACATTTGGTCGTAAACCATTTTATATCTTTAAAGAGTATCAATGCTATCCCGTCATTGATCCCCGAGATAAAATGAACGTAATAAGATACACTGCATATAATAGTATGAGGAGCAAAAGTCAAAGATAGCGTGTGATATTCTGAAAAGCCCATTGTAATTTACTACAACTTGTTTTCGGTTCAATGTACGGCTACACTATTTGTTTGTTACCCCTTTGCACGAAAAGTCGGCGTTATGTATCAACCAAATTCTATTTCGTAGTTTCCTTTGTTAGTATTCAATGTATTACCTAGCTGTCTTCATCTACATTACCAACGAAGAACGAAATTTTTTATGGATTTGCCGATGCACCGTACATTGTGACAAATGAGAACGTTTGTTCTTTTCTTTTTTTACCATAATGTTTTATGAAAAAGTACAAGGGTATGTTATTCCCTGTTAACTTACGGTAATGTTTGCGGTTACAGGGATATAACTCACAGATTTTCATTGTGACGTAACACCAACTACCCTTTATTTAAGCTATGACGCCCATATTTATATGACGTCATAATTGATTTAAGGTTTTTTTTCGCAGGATCTTGTAGTTTCATCGAAAAAATAACAGGACATAAGCGTTTTATTAATTTCCACAAGATCAAAGTCCGCATCATATGGTTTTGAATAGTGTATTAAAAACACTAGATTACTAAGATACGTTTTTCCTGAAATCGGTGGACTTGGAAAGGTTTCAAATAAGAAGTTTTCGTTTTTATAATAGTATACCAAAATTAAGACTTTTGTTGCACTTTATTCTATTTTTGAATATTTCATTAGAAATTAAAAAAAATGAATCATGATATTAATAGTGACATTATTTTATTTTTGAACATTTTAAGCATAATTAACCTCCATAATAGTAAGATAAAATGAACATATTTTCACGAAATTATTTACATCTTATCAATATGAAAACTTGAAATCATGAACTTTGACCCTTTGTAGATATAAAACGGGTCCGGCAAAATCATTTGAATTTCATGAGAAAAATGACGTAAGTATGTGTACAGAATGGTATGTAACGTTGGTACAATTCCTAAACAATGCAAGCCGCAAACCTTACCTTAAAGACATTTGAATATAAACTGAAATATGAGTTACCTTTCCTTGGTTTTCGTTTAATATCTGTTGGAGATGAAGGGCACATTTCGCGAATTATAATTATCAACAAATTACCAAAAATCAATTTATTCAACTCATGATAAGAAATTTAGGTATACATTTATTGGGGTTTTCACAATAAGGTCAGCAAAGGAGATTCAATAAAACATACTTGTCGCCATTATGGTTACTATATAACAGAGTTTATTCGTTATATATGTGACGACTTGATCTCCGCTTGTAAGTATTTAGTCGTAAATTGCCGAGTTGTCCTTTATATATAGATTATTACATTGCATTTTTATATCGCATCCTATATTAGCCCGCGGTCGTTGTATATCAGCCGAAAGCCGTCAGGCTCGAGGGCTGATATACAGCGACCGGAGGCTAATTTTGGATGCGATATAAAAATTGCCATATGCATGTTATGATTTTTATATCATACTCATAGAAAATATTAAAGAAACAATAAAAAAAAATCATGTGATGAATGTTTATTGTTAACAAATCGCTCCGTGTCTATATAATTCCATCTCTAATAAACTTCCCTGAAATTTTTGCGCCAACTTTTTTGACGTCATACTCGGAGATCGGAGTTGAATGACGCATGCCGATTTCTACGTCATAATAGCCGATGATTAACGAAAAGGGGTGTGATATAACATCCAAAGATTGCCGGAGAGGGTGCAATATAAATCTTATATCACACCCTAGGGGTTATATCACACGTGTAGGCGAATTTTCTGTTTATATCGCACAGGGCAGAAAAGGGTATATTTTCTATAAGTATACGATATAAATCTTTTGTTTTCCCTCGGACTGAAATGTCACACTTTCATTGGTTTAAACCCAGCACGTGACTGCCTCATATATCTCTATGTTTGTTCGGTGAGAATTAATATTCGGCAATATGGCCGTCATTGGCCGACGATTCGCCTACTCAATTCGACATTTCGTATTATTTAATACAGAAACCGCATGCCGTAAATAAACAAAATAGCAGCATGGAGATTTGCTCAATTCTCTGCAGAGGAAAGGGAGAAAATGTTTGAAATTGAATGGCAACAAAACATTGTAAGTAAACATTAGTTAAGCGAAGATTTTCAAAGAATATTTAAAAGGTGAAATCGATAATTTGGAAGAGTTTTAAAGAGCTAAATTTGACGAGATGTTAGGCAACTTGTATACATGGGTTTGCGTAGATCATCGTTTTTTGTGAATAAATGTGTCACTTGATAGTCCTCGGGAAAACAAAAAGTAATAATATCACACCCCTAGGGTTTATATCCCACGGGTAGGCGAATTTTCTGTTTATATCGCACAGGGCGGAAAAGGGTGTATTTTCTATCAGTATACGATTTTTAAGGGTATTTATGTTATCTCCGTACCGACCCTCCAAATAGAAATGATGATATCCAAATTTATTTTATCAGTAAAATTAGTCAAAGGAGGAAAAAACTGTTTACATTTATTTCTACATTTTTACCGATATGACATTGGGCGCACGGCGGGTGTGACCGGTCGGCAGAGGTTGCTTACTCCTCCATGGCACCTGATCCAACCTCAACATTTTTTTAGAGGTCCGTGTTTGCTCTGCTCCTGTTTTGTTTCCTTTGGACTTTTGAATTTGAACACTGTTCGTTATCACCACATCTCACTTCTTTTAGATAAAATGATAATATAGTCTAAGGAGGAAAATGTAAGGTCGAATGTTCACAAACACTCCTTGTAACTACACCTTGATTCCTGTTCATTGTAAAGCAATGACTAGCACCATCAATATTAATACTTCTATTATAAAGTCAGAATCGTATACTCTAATTGAGTTTCTTCCGGTTTTCATTCAATGCAATTCCGTGGTAGACAAGTAGAAATTTGCTATATTCTACATTTTCCACAAAGGACTCATATTTCTTTGGATTGCAGATGTACCATGAATTGTAATAGAAGGCAACGTAACTAAATGTATAAACTGTATAATTTAGAGAATTTTAATCAATAATGCATATGTGTTGTAATTAGGAGGGTTCTAAGGTCATGGCAGTTTTTAGGCTGCATTGATCTCCTTTAGAAGAAGAGCTCTATATAAAAAAGAAAAATGCCCAAAGAAGATGAGGGAATAAGATAGCGCAAATGCTCATTTGGTTTAGTCGTAAAATACAATTTCAAATTTATTTTTCTTTCCACTTAAATACATTTGATAATGAATTTACAAAAGGACAATTTCTAATTATTATATTCAGTCTTGAATATTTTAAAAAATGATCAGAAAAAACCCCTAAAGTTTTGGTGGTACCGAATCCCACAATCTAAAAACGCTAGCTCTATAAAGTTACCTTATGTCTGGTGCTCTAACCACTGAGCCATTTCAGTCACAACAGCGTGCGTTGTTTAAATGCTATATGAGACTTTGGCCACGAATTTACGGACTTGTATTATTTTTTAAAAATGTTCAATTGTTGGGATACAAAATGAAATTTTTAATATACAGTGGGTCATCTCTCCACGTTTTTGTTGATTGAAATCGGTTTGATTTCCATAGACTATGACAAAAATATGGAGCTCTGACCCAATCTAGAAAAGAAAACGCATTCAAGTTCGAAAAAATGACACTATCTGGAGGTTATGAGACGCATAAACATATTACGCTAGTTTAATTCAACATATTCCAAGTATTTAACTTATTTAAGGGTTACAAATCAATTTTATGTTTAATATAAATTGTTTTTAATATTTTTAAAACGAAATTATCAGATTATTTTGTTGATATTTTAACTTTACAATACCTTATCTTTTCTCATGTAGGCATTTTACACACCTTATTCACCCATCTTCTTTGAGATAAAATATTTGTATTTTTTTTTAATTAATCATAGTTTATAGCTAAGCAAATCATATCTTAAAATTTTACGTAGATCTGATGGTTAATTTGTTGACCAACCTCCTTAATACGAAGTTTAGTGCAAACATATGGTCGTTAATTATTTGGGGTTTTTTTTTTTTCATCTTTAAACGGTATTAATGGTATCTCGTCAAGGACCCCTTAGATAAAATGAACGTTTTTAATAAGATACACCTACCCTGCATATAATAGTATAAGGAACAAAAGATAGCGTGTGTTATTATGAAAAGCCCGGTGTAACTTACTCCAACTAGTTTCCGGTTCACTGTACGGCTAAATTATATGTTTAATACCCCTTTGCACGAAAAGTCGGCTTCAATTATCAACCGAATTCATTTTCGTAGTTACCTTGTTAGTAATCAATGTAAAATGTGATTCATGAAAAAGTACTAAGCTTCGCATTTAATTAAACTTAATTTTCTATCTTAAGTTTTTTAATGTTATGCACATCAACCCTTTGTTTTTCTAAGAGCCTTAAAATTTACTAATTAAGTGACATTTTGGTAAGGTAGAAATATTTAGCAACCATTGATTTTATTTCGCATCATATTAAAATAAGTTTCATAGAACTCATTTCATTGTTCAGAGGAATTTATTGTAATAATTTTACCCCATCGAAAATTATGAGAGATCCTATATGTATTTCACCTGCGCCATGCTCTTTTGTACATACTTTAAAATCTTTGCATTCATTTGTTCACACGTACCAGCTGGGAGAGTCTCCAAACCATTAGTTTATAAAAAGTCATTTGCTTTAAACGAAGCTTCAAAACTACCGATTAATTGATACTGAATATTGATATGAATGAATTCTGTACCTCGAATATTAACGACAGTATCTATGTAAAGAAAACAAGCAGTTTTATTACTGTCTCAATATAATTCACTTTTCACGCTACATTCCCTGAGAACTTTCGAAAGGAATGCAGATCATGACGTCAAAGTTGATTATAAAGTAATATTGTTAAATCAAACCGTCCAAACAAATCTTAATTCGCCCGAACAAATAATTTAACTTATTCATCCGAACAAATCTTCATTCGTCCGAACAAATAAGATTTTTGTTTTCATCTGGCCCTTCCACACCGCTGTATATAATGTCCTATAAGGGCAAAATAATATTTTTATGTGCTAATAAAATTTATATAATTTATATAATTTCACTTGTATCAAACAAAATTACCAATGTACGCTTTGCGCATAAATTCCTTAATTAATTTAACCTATGTCTGATCCTCTGATAACAAAAGCATTCTTTCCATTCTTTCATCAGATCTTATTTCAAAATAAATATTGCAAATGTTTATTCAACACAATGTCTTGCGCCTCAGAATTGTTCACTGGAAAAAAAACCCCGAAAAAATATTTTTTCAGCGCCAACTACACACACCTGAAAGCAAAGGTACGCCCGACTTTAAAACCTTTTCAAACAATGGCAGTGCCCTTTTTGTCCGCGTTGTTTATCTTTAGTTCGTAAAGAGATAAAAAAGAAAACAAACTTTTGTTTGGGTGTTCTCTTTGATTAAACTGTAGAAAATGAACAATATTGCAGAACCCAGGATCGCTAATCGACAAAACCGGACACTTAAAAACTTCACAGTTTCAAACCAGTTGACGCCGAGGAAACAAGAGATAAGCATATAACCACTATAACAATGAAAGCAGGGTTTAAAGTATTCTTGGACACCTCCATATTGTGACGTACTTTTCTGAGATAAAATAAGAAGAAAAATCATCAGAGTTTTATAGAAACTTTATATTATTGATGTCTAACAGCTTAGCGCAACAATATTAACCGATATATACTTTACTACATACAGTATTTATTTCATGGTATGCGATTTTAATGATATGCTATGAGATTTTAGCGCAATGCTATGAGATTTATATGCTATGCTATGAGAAATTGAAACGAAAGACTTAATGATGTGGTATACTCTGGTATGCTATGGGATTTAAACAAAAACGCCTCCAAATACATAAGAGTTTCAAACATTTCAAAGTAAAATGTTTACCACAAAATAAATCATTAAAAACCGAGTTAAAATTAAGTTGTATGCTATGGTATGGTATGATATGACGCATGAGAATCAATGAGATTCCAATGCTATGGTATGAAATTTTAATGCTATGCTATGCGATGGTGTATGTTGTAAAAGATATGCTTGAACTGACTGAAAACTGCACGTAATGAGTTCCAAACAAGATGGATTTTAACAACTTTAAACTTTCTAAAGATGTTCAAAATGTTTGTTTGTACATAACCATGGTACTATTTGAAAATTTTATGCGGTAATTTTATTTTGGGTATGAAGTACTTTCATCGTTATCAATATCTCGAGGTGACCCATTCTACCGTAAACATGTTTTGGGTAATAATTTTCATGTAGATCATAATTTAGTAATTATTTAAATTTTATCCTTATTTTACATTATACACCTTAATGAATACGTAGTGTATAAGTGTAAAAGAAACAGTGAAAATGACTCGTTTTCCATACATTAAGTGCTAGTTTTTGTAGGATAATAATCTTTACATAATAAGGATACCCATTTGAGTGTCTGATAGATTTTGTTGAAAAAGTTTTACCGGGGAGTTGGGGGGGGGGGGGGGGGTAATAATAATAAGGGTATTCTGAAGCTCTGTACATACAAGTTAAAACATCTAAAAACGCAGTAAATACGTGAACCTACATTGGTATACATGCTGCAAATAACTGGATCCATGTGCATATAGACCATTATTGAATACGTCTATTTATTGAAATCCCTATAGAAAGTGAATTTGTTATTGGCCTGTTAGAAGAATACATCCCAATTTGTTGATATAAAAGCGTGCGTCCTTTTCATTATTATCACCGACAATTAAGAATATTAAATGAATATTTAGTCATTTTAAAATATTCAATAACATTAAGATTGAAAATTATTTCAATAATACGTGTATGAATTTCTTCAAACATTAAAAAAACATTTATGTCCAGAAACAGTTAATGCATGTTAATCAGTTTATTTGTATGTTTATGTTTACCATGAGGTATTTTTCCACTAATAGGTATGATTACTTTAGGCATGTGGACTTGCAAATTTCGCATATTATTTAGTCTCCGCATATGTAGTCATTGGTTCATTTTGGAAACATCCATCATTTTTTACTTTCTGGAAAAAGATTGTTTTTGTGATTTGCGATCGTCCATTCACCGATTTTCGCTTAGGATACACAACAACTTCAATAGGTACATGTTATGCATATGCCCTCCTATGTGATTTTTTCAGGCCTAGCGTTAAAGCATAAGTGAACTAACGCAGTGCAAATGGCGCCAAGTGATGTTATAGCCGCCCAAACTTGCCATATGGTGGGATTCATTTTTTAACAAATCAGACGTCAACGTTCTGTTAAATGACGACTTTGCGTATAATGTATATTCACATCCGAGCGGGGGTATAACTAGTGAGCATTGGTTCAAAGATATCTTGTTTTTTCCTGTGCATACTCACTATTTTGTATTGTCAGCACTTCTAAAAGCTTAGGATTCCGTTTCTATAAATAACGCTGATATGAGACCTCTATACTATAACTTTTTTCTACGCATGTTTGCTATTTTGTAGAGTTAGCACCTCTATAAGGATCCTGATACTAAAAATATAAATGACAAGAGTCCTCTTTACTACAAATATCGATGATAAGAGACTAATAGTCCTCAAAACGGATCCCTATATAGTCAGCACCTCTATGGAGCCCCTGTTACACCTCTCTGAGGCCCCAAACAGTTAGGTCATCATCCCAACATCTATATATGCAGCAACCAACCATTATAGGCCTGCAGGTCTCTTATTACCAAAGGTTTATAATTTTTGGCCCATATAGCTAAGGTATAAAAACCAGAGATTCTTCCAACTCTTGAACCCCCCCCCCCCCCCCCAATTTTCATGAATGAATGTTTTTCAAACATCAAATAATAAAAGCGGAGTAACAAGTCAGAGGAGTCTCGGATTGGGGTTTAGACGAAATGAAGCTTAAAATGCAAACACTCTGACAAGTCAAGCTGAAGGATATGGTACTCAGGTGACCGTCAAGGCATGTGAGTCTCTTGTTTTCTGACTGCACAGATTCAATAGACTCATTAGTGTAATAGATTTCAGTTGATGTACTAGTATATGCTTGATACCGTACATAATATTATTCAAAATGCTTCTATGGGAATTCTTTCTTTTAAAAAGGTTAAAAAGGTGGATTTATCAAAATCCTCTTGCTGGATAAATTGGTGGAATGACTTTGTTACCGCGATAAATTCATGTTAAATGTTAAGGACGAGGACATTTTAAGCCCCCCCCCCCCCCCAAAAAAAAATAATAAAAAAAAAACCAAAAAACAAAAAACAAAAACAAAACAAAAAAAACAAAAAAACAAAACGAAAAACAAAAAACCAAACAAATAAGAACTAATACTAATACAGATAACTCATACAGTTTTCAAGATAAGAAGTTATAGTTGTACATATATCAGAGATGTGCATATTACAAGGATTTCAATTTTTGATCATTTATGAAAAATACCAGCTGTTGTTCATATGTCAGAGATGTGCATATTACTTGGAGTTTGATTTTTGATGAATTAAGAAAAAAATACCAGCTGTTAAACTTCGTCAGTTTTCCGCATAACATTGCATACAGGGTACCCTATTGTACGGATAACTCCTTCTACAGTTTTCAAGATAGAAGACAGTTGACCAGGAAATTAGAACTAATAACTACTATATGTATTTGTAGTGATGAGTATTATACTATGTTAATCTATATCGGCTGTCATATTTATTTTGTTCTATTTATATGGAAATAAAATCTTCATATACATTCCAAATTAATCGAACATTTAATAAAGCTTTAATTCTGAAACAGTTGTCAATATCCAAAATCACTCCACCTGTAAAATATATTTTATTAATATATATAGAAAAATTGTATGCTAGGAAAGGGGAAAACTTATATTAAAATGTGTATCCCATTTCTTGAAGTTTGTTGTTTGAAGACCTTGTGAGAATGTCTTAATGTAAAAATGTATATCTAATGTTGGCATTGATAATAATGCTGGTACATAACATATTCATATCTGCATTCTTTTGTCATCATCTTGTTTTCTACTGTATTATTTGCATTTTTCTTGGACTTAAATGCTCATTTCAAAAAAATAAATAAAAAAATTCCGACCCTATTCTAAAATTCAATGAAATAGGAAACACGCCCTTTTTTGGGCCTAAGAAAAATTAATAAGGAAGTTACCTATTCGGTTTTTGTTTCTTTAATTTTTTTTAATCCTTTTAATGCGTTTTGTTTTAGCGGTATAATGTAAACAAGTCCCGTTTTATTATGTAATTTTGACTTACTCTGTAAAGCGTTTTAGTATTTTATTAAAGGTAAAGCGCTACATGTATATAATTATTATTATTCATATTACTATTATATCGATTTTCTAATTTCTGCTGGGAGGGTAATTTGGGCTTGATAGGTTTGGAAAGGTAATGTAAGCAAACTTTTTAAAAGTGCATTACACAGAGATAGAAATTTGATGCTTAGAACCAATTTACAAGTATTTGAGATACATGTATTTATTAATCCTTCTATCAGATCACTCTATTAAATAACTGTTTTATTTTATGAAAATCTTTTGTTTACAACATGGATTAAAAACCTAAAGCTGAACAAGTAAAATCACTTGTTATATATATTTTAAAAAAGCATTGAGTTTTCGCTTTCATAGAGGAATCAGTAACAATGAAATGAAAAATTTAAGAAAATGCAAAAATATTTATTTTAAAATTTGAGGCCAAAAATAATTGTAGATGCCAAATATGGGACCAGACCAAAATTTGGAGCCAGGCCAAATTTGAGGTCAAAGTGAGGACAGGCCAGGTCATTGAAGCCAGGCCAGGTCAGGAGTTTAGAGTACGTCATGCAAAAAACACCATAACGCTTAGTGGCGTGGAAAAATATCCATTATAGATTTTTAAACAGCCGAGTCTTAAAATAAGTTGCGACGCCTGCTAAACACCGAAAACGCATGCATTTTACATAATTATTTAACTTTTATTCAGATATGAAAGATCACGCCCTCAAAATAATCTAAAAATCATACATCAAGATATATGTTCACACCTTAATTCACATCAAGGCTGCAAAATCGGAAACTATCAAATGAGAAAATTTTTTATTGTGTCCTATTCAAATACGTAAAACAAATTTCATCGATATTAATATTGTTGGATCTTGTCTATTAAATCACGAATTGGAAGGGGCAGTACACTAATCTTAGACACGTATTGGAAGAGGCACAACACTAATCTTAGACACGTATTGGAAGTGGCAGTACACTAATCTTTGATAAATATGTGAAGGGGCAGTACACTAATCTTTGACACGTATTGGAAGGGGCAGTACATTAATCTTATACGCGTATTGGAAGGGGCAGTACATTAATCTTAGACGCGTATTGGAAGAGGCAGAACACTAATGTTTGAAACGTATTGGAAGGGGCCGTACACTAATCTTTGACATTTATTCATGTTTGGTCACGTCATATGCATGTTTTATTAACAATTTTAATAGGACCACAGTAATATTGTTTTAAAAATAGAATAGATAGTTTTGGATTTTACACAGAAATACAGAAAATACAAAGGGTTCTTAATACAATTTGATGAGTCTGCTTCATTAGTATTCTTGAAACAAAAAATCCCAAAGAATCAACAACAACAAAAACCAAATGCAAAAATTTCGTTTCTAATTATGGTAAATATTAGTAGTAAAATATTAATTTTTTGCACCAACAAATAAAAAATATGACAATTTTTTTCTTTCGTTTCAGAATATGATGAATAGACTGAGATATATGTTTGTAGCGTTTTTCTGTTTCCTCGCCCTTCTCTGGCTGTACGCCTTCCTTTCCAACAAACCCTTATCTTCTAAAAACACTTCTGATCTTCGGGAACAAAATACAAAATTAAACGTCAATCCAAACGACTCTCTTGAGAAATACCTTGACGCAATTTTGGAATGATAATAAGTTTATAGTTTTATAAGTGAATTTTTAGCTAACCTCGCTTTCGAAAGAAATATCGGTAATTCATTTTCCGTGTTATCTGCTCCTTTAATTGTTCATCTTAATTAAACACGTCTGGCTAAATCAGCTTCTTGGACAGGACTAGTAGTGTTAGGAATAGTGTAATATTCTGTTCAAATTTAGAATAAAAAAATTCCAAAGCTATAATAGGTGTGGAATTTATCAATATTTTCGTAATAAAAGTTTGATATTGCTATGTAAAACGGCAAATGTTGTAATTAAGTTTCAAATCTATTTCTGTTCGTAAAATAATTGAATAAAATTTGCAAATAAATTCCATCAAATTTATAAATTATTTCAGAAAATTGAAATTGTCATAACAAATCAAAGTGCCAGAAAGGGGGGGGGGGGGGTAATTCATATCAAAATATCCCCCTTGTAAGGCAAGAATGTGGCCACAAAAATGATATACATTTTTGTATGTTGTAAATGACATCTTAATGTTAATGTGTTTAAAAGGGCGTTAAAATTTATTGGGAAACAATTTTACACTGCAACGTCCTGATCCACCTAAAAAATATGATCTTTGATCCGCTCCGACAATTTTTTCGACATATAATTGTTGGAATATGTTAGAGCGGGTCAAAAATATGATTTTAACCAGATTGGCTAACACCAGGTATTTAAACATGATTATAATAACGAAGTGTTCCGGAGGCCTATTAAACGAGGATGCGCTTTGCTGATCAGGCCTCTGATAATGATGTTACAGTGGTTCTTTTTTGAGTAGGTGGTATACCATTATTATCATACACCTACTACAAATAGTATTATTTTGTTCGTCCGAGTTACAATGTATTTATGCATCATGTTTGATATTCATAAAATCAATAACTCTATATCCAGTCTACATGTACGTTCTTTAGAATATAAAGGAAATTGGTCTCTAAAATGCTCCTTATGTAATTTGTCTGTTTTGGGCCACCATATACGGAGATTTTGCATTGAAAACAGCATAAATGTATCCTTGTGAATAAGCTATTAAGTAAAGTATTGCAAGAAGTTTTTGGATCACAGGTGGAATTACTAGTAATTTAATGTAATAAAATCCGTGTTTCTATACTTTGAGAAGAGTGACACTGTGCAGTCCATGAATAAACTAAGAACATTAAGGATTACATGTACCAAAGTTTACCATGAACTTGAATTCCATGGCTACATCGATCGGTAATAGTATGATAAGCTATCAATTTAGTCTTCTTGTGTCTTGTATACAAACAATAAATTTGCGTAATGGATAGCAAAAGCGCTGTACCTTCCTCTTGTGAATTCGCAAAGATTCAATGAAGTTCATATTATTCTTGGAATCGCTAATCCATTATTGAAGATAAAAACCCTTATGTAAGCTCACTTGATCTGAAATCAATTTATATTTCCTAGTATTAAGATGTATCCTGGAACGTTTAAACATTTTTGGCAAGTTGAATAGATTAATGTATATCAAATTAGTGTTTTAATACGTAGGGGAAGACATGCGCGGATCCAGTATTTAATTCCAGGAGGGGCCCGAGGGATATTTTAGTTTGCATTTATGCGTCAATGTATTTAGATCAACATCGCAAAAAAATTACAAAAATATGAAATGAATATTACAAGCATGTTTTCCAGCTCACTTTTGCAGTTAAAGCTGTAGCATTGGAGAATGAAAATAAAAAGATATTTCCGAACAAGTAAGACTTTAACTACTTCTTTCAAACAATATAAGTTGATTTTATTTGGATTTTTTTCTTTTTTTTATATCAAATATACGTAAAATGAAATTATTTTTTAAATAATAATATTAAGCAATATATGCCGTATTCAATAAATGCTTTTAAAGAAAGAAATGTTTATGCTTTTCCAATGAGCTGCATTAGATATAAACTTTCAGCAAATTATACATTTTGATTCAAACGCATCTGTAAGTATTTAATATAATTTCCAATTATTTTTTATACATTCCGGTCTGGACTGTAAACGCCCCTGTTTGAAATATCATGATCAGTTTATCACGTGATGTCACAAGCTTTTTCAGTATGTAAACAAGAAATAGACGCAAGAGCCTGATCGGCATGTACATGTAGGTAGTGGGCTAACGCATTCGAAAAAAAAAGACAAACTGAGGAAGGTATAATATCGACGTTCTATTTCATTTATTCTCTGATCAGGTGTTAAAAAATAGTGGTTTTAATGTTTTTTGATATTGTTAACATTTGTTCTTTCACAAAGAAAGTTATAAAGGAATATTTTATTTTGCAAACGTCACAAAGTATTTTCATACTATTTAATTTTGTTAACAAACTTGCTGTTATTCCTCTTTCCTCACGCTGTTTCTCTCGATTACTTTGCCCGCGTGCATGCGCAAATCTACACATACTTGAATCTTTTGTAAATATGCATGATCAAATACTCATTTCTCCTTACAGTACTCAATACTTATGAATAATCTGTCGTATTTGTCACAATGTTTTCTTTTATGCAGCTCATCATACTGACACACTTTTTGTCTGGTTTTAAACATTGCAAACATAGCCGCGTAAAAAACGGCATATATTGCTTTTATTATCTTGAATTTAAAAAAAATGGCATTATTTCTTCTTACATGTAACTTATGATATTCACTGCCTGTTTGATTATATCAGTCGTTATAATTTTTAGCATATACATTTTTCAGGAATTATTCCTCTTTTTGGGCTAGGATTGATAATTATTTTGATGATGTGGAAGAACGCCTCTAATTTAAAAAATCAGTCCGATGTGGTTCAAAAAAGGGAAATAAATCATACAACAGTGGGTCAAATGTTTGGAATTAGAACATTTAAGGACATAGCGTGTGTGAAATTCCAAGGACGCCTAGGGAACTTAATGATGGAGTACGTGTTCCTCTATGTGATAGCAAAAATGAAACATTTATATCCCATTATTCCAGAAAACTCAGAGTTGTTCCAAATATTTGATATTGAAAAAACAACCCTCGCCGCCATCGGAAAACCGGCAGATTCGTGTTCCAAGTTACCCGAATACAAAGAAAGATGGGGACTTTCTTATGATGAAAAGTTAACTGCTGTCCCACCTTACAGGAGCGTGAGATTCGATGGGTACTTTCAATCCTGGAAATATTGGATTAAGTACGAAAATGAACTTCGAAAACTTTTACGGTTTAAAGATCGTATTAGACAAAAGGCCTTTACCCAAATGAGGGATATCATAGAAAAAATGAAGTTCGAAATCAACAAGGAGAGTGCTATTGTCAGCATACACATTAGACGGGGAGATTACGCAACCGAAGGACATTATAAGTACGGAAAGCTAACACCTAATGAAACATATTACGCAAACGCCATGCAATATTTCAAATCAAGGTACAAAAACGTACTATTTGTGGTGGGATCTAACGATATAGACTGGTCAAGAAAAGCCTTGAACCAAGAGAAGAATGTGTATTTCTCGACAGGAAATTCACCGGCGGAAGACATAGCTTTGCTTTCTCTAGCTAATCATACAATAATGTCCGTCGGTACTTTTGGCTGGTGGATTGGATGGATGGCGCAGGGAACTAGTATATTCTATAAGAACATTTTCAGACCTCAATCCGAATTTGCTAATGAATTCCGGAATAATTCTATTGATGATTTTATCTATCCCGGATGGATACCAATGGAATAAAAGTTTCAATTGCTTAATGAGAACTGTGTTGATTTATCATCTGTAAACCCGATCGCGACTTGCCGCAGACACTATATCATTTTTTCTTGTTTTATAAGCTAAAATGTAAGTTGGAAGTTATAACATGTTTGATAAATTTAACTTTAATAACAGAATTAATGAATCGTTCAAATCATTTTTATTTCACGTTAGAACGAATACATGTATATTTCACTTGCACTTTGGCATATTAAATAAGATACAAGTTTTTTAAAAAATGAATTGTGATCTTTTTATTTTTTTAAAATATAAATAAAAGCAATTTATTGATTAACTAGAATCAATATTTTTCGAAGCTTATTAAAAGTGTTCATATGCTTTAGGATCAAAGTCCGTGTTGCTCTGCTTTGAATTTGTATTTCGTTTGATGGATTTTTGAGATGGTTGACGGTTTGTTAATTATTGTCATTTTTTCATCATGAATATGTATTTATATCTTTATTGTATCAATAAAACTAAATATTGTTTAAAAAATTGTCAAGACCACCCAGTCCTTTTAACATTTACTTAATCATCACCATTGACATCTTGGTAAGAGAAAAATATTTTGCATTTACGAGTATATTTTATTTCACATTATATTTAGATAAGATCCATGAAACATTTTGCAAGAATATTTTTCTAGGTGGGAGTGATACTATAAGAAGAAGAAATAACAGTATCTTTAGCTGATAGCTTAAATGATTTAAAAAGGAAAATACACACTATGTATCAGCACATGTTTACCCCTCCCCCTCTTCCATATATACGCAACGTTGCCCTGGGATTTACGTACATCGCCTATGATATAGAATGAACAAATGACAATAACAAACCGTCAACAATCTCAAAAATCTTTTATCGTTTTGTTTATTTTATACTAAAACCTTAATCAATCTTTTGTTTAATTGTATTCGGAGCATAGAGACCAGAATAACATGCTATGAATTTTCAACCCTACGCAATGATATCCCCCCTCCCCCCACCGTGTCTGTACTATTGTGATTTGAGATTCTGATATACATAGTAGGCTGTAATGATGCTTGTCGTAAAAGATACGCATAAAGTGACTGTGCAAGGTATATTTTAGGCATCATGACTACAGTAATCTTTACAATCTACATGTAAATGACAATAAATTGAAATATAGTTGCAAAAAAATAGTTCACATTGGAGACTAAAGGGCACGGTTTGCGAATATCAATAATTTACACATTTTCAATAGATCAAGAAATTTCTTAGACAATCAGCTCCATTTGCTATTTATTCCATTAAGTGAATAAGCATGAAAAGGTGATCAAATAATCACATTTTATAGTCGCCTTCCAAAAAATGTAAATGTTTTAAACTTATATCCTAAACAAGTTCATTATGTTTAGAGTAGAGTAATTATAGCTGCAGGTCTGAAAAAAATCGGAAATAAGATTAATTAGTCCAAAACAAGCGCAAGTTTTTGTGCGCCGTAAATTAACTTTTTTAACACGTACGAAACTGTAGCTCCCAGGTCGTCCATCGGAATTTTTTCAGACTAGGAGTACATACTTGCAGCTAAGGAAATCAATGCTTCTCAGATGCAGCCTTTTTTGATGAACATTTTCATTGCATACATTTGGTCGTAAACCATTTTTATCTTTAAAGAGTATCAATGCTATCCCGTCATTGATCCCCGAGATAAAATGAACGTAATAAGATACACTGCATATAATAGTATGAGGAGCAAAAGTCAAAGATAGCGTGTGATATTCTGAAAAGCCCATTGTAATTTACTACAACTTGTTTTCGGTTCAATGTACGGCTACACTATTTGTTTGTTACCCCTTTGCACGAAAAGTCGGCGTTATGTATCAACCAAATTCTATTTCGTAGTTTCCTTTGTTAGTATTCAATGTATTACCTAGCTGTCTTCTTCTACATTACCAACGAAGAACGAAATTTTTTATGGATTTGCCGATGCACCGTACATTGTGACAAATGAGAACGTTTGTTCTTTTCTTTTTTTACCATAATGTTTTATGAAAAAGTACAAGGGTATGTTATTCCCTGTTAACTTACGGTAATGTTTGCGGTTACAGGGATATAACTCACAGATTTTCATTGTGACGTAACACCAACTACCCTTTATTTAAGCTATGACGCCCATATTTATATGACGTCATAATTGATTTAAGTTTTTTTTCTCGCAGGATCTTGTAGTTTCATCGAAAAAATAACAGGACATAAGCGTTTTATTAATTTCCACAAGAACAAAGTCCGCATCATATGGTTTTGAATAGTGTATTAAAAACACTAGATTACTAAGATACGTTTTTCCTGAAATCGGTGGACTTGGAAAGGTTTCAAATAAGAAGTTTTCGTTTTTATAATAGTATACCAAAATTAAGACTTTTGTTGCACTTTATTCTATTTTTGAATATTTCATTAGAAATTAAAAAAAATGAATCATGATATTAATAGTGACATTATTTTATTTTTGAACATTTTAAGCATAATTAACCTCCATAATAGTAAGATAAAATGAACATATTTTCACGAAATTATTTACATCTTATCAATATGAAAACTTGAAATCATGAACTTTGACCTTTTGTAGATATAAAACGGGTCCGGCAAAATCATTTGAATTTCATGAGAAAAATGACGTAAGTATGTGTACAGAATGGTATGTAACGTTGGTACAATTCCTAAACAATGCAAGCCGCAAACCTTACCTTAAAGACATTTGAATATAAACTGAAATATGAGTTACCTTTCCTTGGTTTTCATTTAATATCTGTTGGAGATGAAGGGCACATTTCGCGAATTATAATTATCAACAAATTACCAAAAATCAATTTATTCAACTCATGATAAGAAATTTAGGTATACATTTATTGGGGTTTTCACAATAAGGTCAGCAAAGGAGATTCAATAAAACATACTTGTCGCCATTATGGTTACTATATAACAGAGTTTATTCGTTATATATGTGACGACTTGATCTCCGCTTGTAAGTATTTAGTCGTAAATTGCCGAGTTGTCCTTTATATATAGATTATTACATTGCATTTTTATATCGCATCCTATATTAGCCCGCGGTCGTTGTATATCAGCCGAAAGCCGTCAGGCTCGAGGGCTGATATACAGCGACCGGAGGCTAATTTTGGATGCGATATAAAAATTGCCATATGCATGTTATGATTTTTATATCATACTCATAGAAAATATTAAAGAAACAATAAAAAAAAATCATGTGATGAATGTTTATTGTTAACAAATCGCTCCGTGTCTATATAATTCCATCTCTAATAAACTTCCCTGAAATTTTTGCGCCAACTTTTTTGACGTCATACTCGGAGATCGGAGTTGAATGACGCATGCCGATTTCTACGTCATAATAGCCGATGATTAACGAAAAGGGGTGTGATATAACATCCAAAGATTGCCGGAGAGGGTGCAATATAAATCTTATATCACACCCTAGGGGTTATATCACACGTGTAGGCGAATTTTCTGTTTATATCGCACAGGGCAGAAAAGGGTATATTTTCTATAAGTATACGATATAAATCTTTTGTTTTCCCTCGGACTGAAATGTCACACTTTCATTGGTTTAAACACAGCACGTGACTGCCTCATATATCTCTATGTTTGTTCGGTGATAATTAATATTCGGCAATATGGCCGTCATTGGCCGACGATTCGCCTACTCAATTCGACATTTCATATTATTTAATACAGAAACCGCATGCCGTAAATAAACAAAATAGCAGCATGGAGATTTGCTCAATTCTCTGCAGAGGAAAGGGAGAAAATGTTTGAAATTGAATGGCAACAAAACATTGTAAGTAAACATTAGTTAAGCGAAGATTTTCAAAGAATATTTAAAAGGTGAAATCGATAATTTGGAAGAGTTTTAAAGAGCTAAATTTGACGAGATGTTAGGCAACTTGTATACATGGGTTTGCGTAGATCATCGCTTTTTGTGAATAAATGTGTCACTTGATAGTCCTCGGGAAAACAAAAAGTAATAATATCACACCCCTAGGGTTTATATCCCACGGGTAGGCGAATTTTCTGTTTATATCGCACAGGGCAGAAAAGGGTGTATTTTCTATCAGTATACGATTTTTAAGGGTATTTATGTTATCTCCGTACCGACCCTCCAAATAGAAATGATGATATCCAAATTTATTTTATCAGTAAAATTAGTCAAAGGAGGAAAAAAATGTTTACATTTATTTCTACATTTTTACCGATATGACATTGGGCGCACGGCGGGTGTGACCGGTCGGCAGAGGTTGCTTACTCCTCCATGGCACCTGATCCAACCTCAACATTTTTTTAGAGGTCCGTGTTTGCTCTGCTCCTGTTTTGTTTCCTTTGGACTTTTGAATTTGAACACTGTTCGTTATCACCACATCTCACTTCTTTTAGATAAAATGATAATATAGTCTAAGGAGGAAAATGTAAGGTCGAATGTTCACAAACACTCCTTGTAACTACACCTTGATTCCTGTTCATTGTAAAGCAATGACTAGCACCATCAATATTAATACTTCTATTATAAAGTCAGAATCGTATACTCTAATTGAGTTTCTTTCGGTTTTCATTCAATGCAATTCCGTGGTAGACAAGTAGAAATTTGCTATATTCTACATTTTCCACAAAGGACTCATATTTCTTTGGATTGCAGATGTACCATGAATTGTAATAGAAGGCAACGTAACTAAATGTATTAACTGTATAATTTAGAGAATTTTAATCAATAATGCATATGTGTTGTAATTAGGAGGGTTCTAAGGTCATGGCAGTTTTTAGGCTGCATTGATCTCCTTTAGAAGAAGAGCTCTATATAAAAAAGAAAAATGCCCAAAGAAGATGAGGGAATAAGAAAGCGCAAATGCCCATTTGGTTTAGTCGTAAAATACAATTTCAAATTTATTTTTCTTTCCACTTAAATACATTTGATAATGAATTTACAAAAGGACAATTTCTAATTATTATATTCAGTTTTGAATATTTTAAAAAATGATCAGAAAAAACCCCTAAAGTTTTGGTGGTACCGAATCCCACAATCTAAAAACGCTAGCTCTATAAAGTTACCTTATGTCTGGTACTCTAACCACTGAACCATTTCAGTCACAACAGCGTGCGTTGTTTAAATGCTATATGAGACTTTGGCCACGAATTTACGGACTTGTATTATTTTTTTAAAATGTTCAATTGTTGGGATACAAAATGAAATTTTTAATATACAGTGGGTCATCTCTCCACGTTTTTGTTGATTGAAATCGGTTTGATTTCCATAGACTATGACAAAAATATGGAGCTCTGACCCAATCTAGAAAAGAAAACGCATTCAAGTTCGAAAAAATGACACTATCTGGAGGTTATGAGACGCATAAACATATTACGCTAGTTTAATTCAACATATTCCAAGTATTTAACTTATTTAAGGGTTACAAATCAATTTTATGTTTAATATAAATTGTTTTTAATATTTTTAAAACGAAATTATCAGATTATTTTGTTGATATTTTAACTTTACAATACCTTATCTTTTCTCATGTAGGCATTTTACACACCTTATTCACCCATCTTCTTTGAGATAAAATATTTGTATTTTTTTTAAATTAATCATAGTTTATAGCTAAGCAAATCATATCTTAAAATTTTACGTAGATCTGATGGTTAATTTGTTGACCAACCTCCTTAATACGAAGTTTAGTGCAAACATATGGTCGTAAATTATTTGGGTTTTTTTTTTCATCTTTAAACGGTATTAATGGTATCTCGTCAAGGACTCCTTAGATAAAATGAACGTTTTTAATAAGATACACCTACCCTGCATATAATAGTATAAGGAACAAAAGATAGCGTGTGTTATTATGAAAAGCCCGGTGTAACTTACTCCAACTAGTTTCCGGTTCACTGTACGGCTAAATTATATGTTTAAACAAAATTACCAATGTACGCTTTGCGCATAAATTCCTTAATTAATTTAACCTATGTCTGATCCTCTGATAACAAAAGCATTCTTTCCATTCTTTCATCAGATCTTATTTCAAAATAAATATTGCAAATGTTTATTCAACACAATGTCTTGCGCCTCAGAATTGTTCACTGGAAAAAAAACCCCGAAAAAATATTTTTTCAGCGCCAACTATACACACCTGAAAGCGAAGGTACGCCCGACTTTAAAACCGTTTCAAACAATGGCAGTGCCCTTTTTGTCCGCGTTGTTTATCTTTAGTTCGTAAAGAGATAAAAAAGAAAACAAACTTTTGTTTGGGTGTTCTCTTTGATTAAACTGTAGAAAATGAACGATATTGCAGAACCCAGGATCGCTGATCGATAAAACCGGACACTTAAAAACTTCACAGTTTCAAACCAGTTGAAGCAGAGGAAACACGAGATAAGCATATAACCACTATAACAATGAAAGCAGGGTTTAAAGTATTCTTGGACACCTTCACATTGTGACGTACTTTTCTAAGATAAAATAAGAAGAAAAATCATCAGAGTTTTATAGAAACTTTATATTATTGATGTCTAACAGCTTAGCGCAACAATATTAACCGATATATACTTTACTACATACAGTATTTATTTCATGGTATGCGATTTTAATGATATGCTATGAGATCTTAGCGCAATGCTATGAGATTTATATGCTATGCTATGAGAAATTGAAACGAAAGACTTAATGATGTGGTATACTCTGGTATGCTATGGGATTTGAACAAAAACGCCTCCAAATACATAAGAGTTTCAAACATTTCAAAGTAAAATCTTTACCACAAAATAAATCATTAAAAACCGAGTTAAAATTATGTTGTATGCTATGGTATGGTATGATATGACGAATGAGAATCAATGAGATTCCAATGCTATGGTATGAAATTTTAATGCTATGATATGCGATGGTGTATGTTGTAAAAGATATGCTTGAACTGACAGAAAATGAGTTCCAAACAAGATGGATTTTAACAACTTTAAACTTTCAAAAGATGTTCAAAATGTTTGTTTGTACATAACCATGGTACTATTTGAAAATTTTATGCGGTAATTATATT
Source organism: Magallana nippona (assembly GCA_033439105.1). Classification (NCBI taxonomy): domain Eukaryota; kingdom Metazoa; phylum Mollusca; class Bivalvia; order Ostreida; family Ostreidae; genus Magallana; species Magallana nippona. The sequence continues at coordinate 34,279,740 of CM065925.1, read as the reverse complement.
TTGGGTATGAAGTACTTTCATTGTTATCAATATCTCGAGGTGACCCATTCTACCGTAAACATATGTTTTAGGTAATAATTTTCATGTAGATCATAATTTAGTAATTATTTAAATTTTATCCTTATTTTACATTATACACCTTTGAAATGAATACGTAGTGTATAAGTGTAAAAGAAACAGTGAAAATGACTCGTTTTCATATATTAAGTGCTAGTTTTCGTAGGATAATAATCTTTACATAATAAGGATAACCATTTGAGTGTCTGATAGATTTTGTTGAAAAAGTTTTACCGGGGGGGGGGGGGTAATAATAATAAGGGTATTCTGAAGCTCTGTACATACAAGTAAATACATCTAAAAACGCAGTAAATACGTGAACCTACATTGGTATACATGCTGCAAATAACTGTAGATTCATGTGCATATAGACCATTATTGAATACGTCTATTTATTGAAATCCCTATAGAAAGTGAATTTGTTATTGGCCTGTTAGAAGAATACATCCCAATTTGTTGATATAAAAGCGTGCGTCTTTGTCATTATTATCACCAACAATTAAAAATATTAAATGAATATTTAGTCATTTTTTAAAATATTCAATAACATTAAGATTGAAAATTATTTCAATAATACGTGTATGTATTTTTTCAAACATTAAAAAACATTTATGTCCATAAATAGTTAATGCATGTTAACCAGTTTATTTGTATGTTTATGTTTACCATGAGGTATTTTTCCACTAATAGGTATATTTAGTTTAGGCATGCGCACTTGCAGATTTCGCATATTATTTAGTCTGCGCATATGTAGTCATTGGTTCATTTTGGAAACATCCATCATTCTTTACATTCTTGAAAAAGATTGTTTTTGTGATTTGCGATCGTCCATTCACCGATTTTCGCTTAGGATACACAACAACTTCAATAGGTACATGTTATGCATATGTCGTCCTTTGTGATTTTTTCAGGCCTAGCTTTAAAGCAGTAGTGAACTAACAAAGTACAAATGGCACCAAGTGATGTTATAGGTGCCCGAACTTGTATCTATTTTGTGTATTTTATGTGAAAATATTAAAAGAGTTTTCATTTGAAGGATTACTTTAATCATGGCGTAATTTAAAAAAAATAATAGAATTAACAAACGATTAATAAGTTTCAATGAATTATTTTTTTATGTATACAAAGTAAATGTCAAGCTACAGTCAGTCCCAAATTCCCGTTTCCAAAACTTTTTCCTAATACTTAGATATCATTAAATGAATACATTTGTGTCCAAACTACAACTCCAGGAATTATCTTTTGAAACGTCTCCTTCAATGATCACCAAGAAATAAAAAGGTTTACAAAGAGTTTGCATTCGGAACTAAATTAATGTATGTGGTTGATATTGGTGAAATATTGAGCGTGGTGATTGCATAAAATCTTGCGAAGGGATAAAAGATATAAAACTAAGATATGTGTTTTCATTCATGAGTAGTTTTCCGTGTACAAAAGGGGTAGATGTGAAAAAAGAACTCTTGGAATTTTCCCTTATATTAATTTAAACTGTTTTTTGAGAAAACTTACCTGAATTTATAAAAATAAATCAACGAAACATGATTGAAACCAGTGCGTGGGCATAGCAGAACTAAAATGTAATTGTACCACATCGATCTTTGGTAAATTTTAAGTAGAATCAAAGCTCCTTAGAATGTTCTCTTGGCTTTTTATCAAAGAACATGTACAGCATCATGTAAATAACGAGCTCTGTTGATAGAAAAAATATTACCAAGGTAGATTCATTAAGCTTTCAAAATAAAAAAAAATCAATCAATCAAATTCATGGTTTAGTATTTCTGAGCAGCCAAATATTTTCCATTCAAAAAGTAATTATAATGCAATTGCGTCGATGTTAAAGACTACATGTTCAAATCATGTGACTTGGAGAGGAAGAAATTAAAAATTCATCACAGTACGAGGCTACACTTTCATATCGATGTAACAGAGAAACATCTTTTCCAAAAATTTGGTAATTGTTAAAACAACTGGTATTATTTTTCCAAATAGTCTAAACCCACCTTTTTTTTTTTTTATCTTCTTCCTCTCTTAAATAAATGGGTCAAAGTAAACTTCATATTCTATCAAATAATTCGAGTCAGATTTAACAGTAAAAAAGTTTCACTAATAAAAAAAGAAAAGAAATAAACAGTTCATCGTCAAAGTTCAGTTGCCCTTTAATAACCTTAAATTGAACCTTAAGGTATCCCACTTATCAATGTTGTTGTATCAGGAGAAGTATATCATTGAAATCTGTAGACAAAACCGACTTAAAAAATACATAGAAAAAGGGGAGTCAGTTTTCATCCCTCCGAGTTAAAACCCATTTAATTTGACCTTTTTGACCTAAAATGCAATTTCAGCTTGATTAGCATTTCTTGCAAGTATTTTTAATTAAGCAAATTAATTTCATCAAATATTGTTTTCAGTTATGCACAATGATCAGACTGACTGAATAGAGAGATTATGAAAACAAATTGTATGAAGCTGCATAAATATTTTCGTGACCTTTTTGCACTTAAAAAGACGATTTCTTTGATAGTTAAAATTTGATTTTAAATAAAAACTTTTTGAATATCAAGAATTTTATAATATTAATCCAGTTTGCCTTGATATGTATTCAGTATTATTTTGACATAATAAAATATTGGGGTCAGTGATGTCAAATTTTAGATAGAGGGCTTCAAAGGGAAAATTCTTGCAAAATTTGGCTTAAAAAAGTTCAGACCTTTTCTAAATATTTGCATGTTTTTATGCTAAAAGTCTATCACGCTCTCAAAATTTAATTTTGTTCATGTTACACAGAACCTATAAAATATGTAACAAACCTATCAAATGTTAAAAATATGTGTAAAGAGTAAAGTATAATAAAAAGAAATGTATATTGAAAATTCATAAAATTGCTTGTTTCTATCATTTTCTTCTAAAAAAAAAACCTTCCGCACGAAAATATAGTTCCCCCAAAAACTTGTTTGTTTATTGAATTCAAATGGTTTTTCTTTATGAGTGTTGTGTAATTATGAAATAGTAATCTTTCTGTGATGAATAAGTAAATAAAATCATATTTATTTTAAATAAAATGATCATTTGCGCAATGAATTCAAAACGTGACGAGTGAGATACCTTAATGTTTTGATTTCGGATTTTCCGACTGAGGTGGGCGCGAATTTCTTCATCTATGTTAGATGGCGACAGACTAAGGTCGGTCGCGGGTTTGCTTTCAGAGTCTCTTCTCACATTTTTACAGTAGCAAAATCATTTCTTGATTGGTATTTTTCTGTATGATGTCAGATGTACATAAAGAGATTTTGGAAATTGCCTTTTAATCTTAAAGATAAACAAAATGTTATATGTAATTGTAGATCTGGTAAATTCGGTCAACAAAAACCTAGAGTTTGCTGTAAAAAACAAAGCAGGGTCATCATTGGGCTAGGGCTAGGGCTAGGAATTACACTACATATAAATAAGATAGATTACTTGATTAGTTCCAACTCTGGAAAGTCACTGGGCATCTCAAAGGGGGCATAACCTATATACATGTACCAATTGATGTGCAATGACACAAGGAGGAAGATTAAATATGGCCTAGGGGTGGGGATCTCAACAGTTATTAAGATGTATTATCATGTATTATCATTTCCTATCATTTCCTATTTCAGAGAGAGAGAGAGGGGGGGGTGGTTGTTTAAAAACAACTCTGGGGGTGGGGGAATAACCCAAGATGCAGGGGCCAATTTGTCTTAAATATATCTTGACATGATCAGCACATGCAGAATTGGACAAAATGATCACTATAGGGCATCTGCAGAGTGGGGCCCTAAATAGTTACAAAATCAATCTACAAAAAATATTGATAATATGTTATACATGTATTTAGAAAAGTCTTTATTTTCAAAATGATCAACAAATTAATCAGTCAAAATGAGTTATAAATAACCGATTGGCAATTCTGCAATTGATTGCATGATCCCTAGTATAAATCATTACATGTATTTTTTTATATATAATTATAAATGTATGTTAACAATCAGGATTAAAATGCACAAATTTTCATGAGTCATAAATTTTGACATACCACATATCTCTTGACAAAAATGAATAAGCAATTTAACATAAAAAAATTAGTCATTAACTCTTTTTCTATTACTGGTGTATGATGATGGAGTAGGGGGTATAATGGGAAAAAAAAGCTGCAGCATGCCTTCATTCTCACTAGAAATGTATATCTAATCCTGGGGATGCGGAAAGGATAAGGCCCCTTCCCCTTCCTCCCTATTATAACTCAAAGAAACATGATATTTAATACCCAAATTTAAGACAAAATAGGGTCAATATGGAGTCAACTCAATAGTGTAAGTCTGACAAATGAAAAAATGAAAAAATTCTGCAATTAAAATGACAGAAACTGAAGATAAGCTTATTTAGATAAAGATGATGATACAGTATGCTGACAAAGGGAGATCACATTTTAGAAAGTGAAAGTAAAACTTAACTGTTTTGTATACTGGTGTCTCAAAATATTGCACTTCTACATATATTATACTTACCTATATTGGTCAACATCATAATGATAATCCAACTAAAGCACAATAAGAATTCCTTTAGCTGATCACCACAAAAGAACCGTTTATTCATGTTAATTAATCTTATTCTGCATATCAAAAAAACATATGCATGTACACCACGTGAAACCCATCTAACCAAATTTAAGAGCTGGGTAAAACTAGTACCAGCTAATGCAACCTGTATACCTGTGTTGTGTACGTAACTTCAGACAAAGATCATTTAATTGTAACATATTGCATGTAATTTCATAACTTTATTCTTTAAAACCCCTTGCACAATTTTATGAGGTAATTAACCATGTAAAGCACAATTTTCAGCTTTAAGGTGGTATAGGACACCCACATATTGTGATGTACTCCTTATTGAACAAAACAAAGTATAAAATATAATATTTTCCCCCCAAAATAATGTTACCTAACAGCATAGTACAATGGGTTAGAGCGTTAACAATGTGTCTGTAAGTAGAGAGTTTGAATTTTGCTGGGGCTTAATTATCTTATTTTTACCTTAAGTTTCCAAAAATTTTAAAAACCTATTTTTTGGGCCAAATATTCATTTGTAAATTTTTTTAATTCTTAAACGTTGAAAGTAATCTAATTAGAATATAACTACATATATTATAAATACCGCATTTTTATCCACGTAAATATTGACATGTGTTTGATACCACCTTTTAAAATCGTTAAAGCAGTCCTGCAGTGAAAATCATTGCGCAATATGACATTTATTTTGTACTGTTTACGATATTCTTTATTGCAATTACATGTACTGGCTTTCATTGTTATAGAAATATTAATAATCAATAAAATGTTAATAATTGTGTTTGCAGGAAGGGGGGGGGGGTTGTAGCATGTGATGTTGGCACACAAAAGCATAAATAAAGCAGGCAACCGCCTAGGGAGAGGGGTGAGCATGATTAAATCATTGCGCAATATGAAATTTATTTTGTACTGTTTACAATATTCTTTATTGCAATTACATGAACAGGCTTTCATTGTTATCAAAATATTCTGAATTTTATTTATCCATGGGTAGTAGGAGGCGGGGGGGGGGGGGGAGTAATAATTGTGTTTGCAGGGGCGGGGGGATTGTAGTCCGAGGTTTACTTTTGGTAATTTTACTTCATGAATTATTTTTTTTTGGGGGGGGGTCTGGATTTCTCACCCCCACCCTTTCTCTAAATCCACACACACGATGATGTTGGCACACAAAAGCATATATAAAGTAGGCAACCGCAAGGGGGGAATAATTTAATTTTGTTTGTAATAATTATATAGACCATACTTTCTATGACATGAAATGTTTAGATTATTGATTAATTTAAAATTCACATGCAAACAGTTAAACCCCAAATTGTACATAAAGGAAATATGTGTATTATGGAATGTGAACTCATCATTTATGAAAATTATAATTTTTAAAAAGTACCGGAAATTGCATGTGGCCTTCTTTTTGACTTAAACTGGTACAATAAAGTGTTATTTAGAGGCAAACACTTGGTGCGGGTATTACTGTCTAATGACAGCATCTAGTTTCCTTTGTTAGTATTCAATGTAATGCATTGCTGTCTTCTTCTACATTACCAACGAAGAACGAGATTTTTATGGATTTACCGATGCACCGTACATTGTCACAAATGGGAACGTTTGTTCTTTTCTTATTTTACCATAATATTTTATGAAAAAATACAATTTTTGCATTTTTGAATTAAAGCTGAAGTTAATTTTCCAACTTCGTAGGTTTTTTTTTCTACTGTTATATGTGCATCACCCTTCTGCTTTCCAAAGTGGAAGTGTGGTCAATACAATCGCCTGAAAAAGAATTAACTAAGTAAGTGACATTGAATAAGGTAAAATTGTTTGCATCCATTGATTATATTTCAAATCATATCTAAATTCATTTAGATTTATAAAACTCATTTTATTACTAAGGGGAAAATTTATGTAATTGGAAATATATTTTCTGAATCATGATTTTTTGAAAGATACAGTCTCATAACTGCAGCGATGTGTGCATACAAATTAAGTAACGCGCGTTAGCGCGTTATCAAAATTTGTATGCACACATCGCTGCAGTTATGAGACTGTATCTTTCAAAAAATCATGAATTAATGCTTATATTTACATTTTTTTAACTTCTTGCCTCGTGTGCAAATGTGATTTAAACCTTAAAATTCCTATCTTATCCTAAGGGTAAGTTCATATTAATGGAAGAGTCACTGTAACAGCCACAAGCGTGAACATTGATTTTCGCTTGCGACGTTGCAGTTTGCAGCGTTCAACGTTTGTGACGTCATAATAAATCTCGTCATTTTAACCTTTGAGTACCCTGTGTGTATTACAGTGTTATAATTGCCGTAGCTTTCAACACACTTTACAAGCAAAAAATTTCGGTTTAATAATAATGATAAAATGCAATAAGAATTCTCTGCAGAATCATAAAATTTAATATAAATATGACCTCCTTCTAGATCAGCGCATGTTAATCTTTTTTAACAACAAGGTTATGTTAGTCCCTCTTAACTTAAAGATATTTGAATATAAACTGAAATATGTTTTCAAGTTCCTAGAGGTACCTTTCCTTGGTTTTAATTTAATATCACTTAGAGATGAAGGACACATTTAATTATAATTATCAATACATTAACAAAAATCAATTGATTCGACTCATGGTAAGAAATTGAGGTATTCATTCATTAGGGTTTTCACATTAAGGTCAGAAAAGGAGATTCAATGATACATACTTCTTCGCCTTTATGATTACTATATAACACAGTTTTTCCTTTATATATCATGACGCACATGATCTCCATTTGCAAGTTTTTAGTCGTAAATTGCCGAGTTGTCATTTATAAAGGTATTTATGTTTTCTTGCATTATCACCGGTGTGGAATTGGTCTATCCAGTGTGAGACAGCAGTGCGAGATTTTTCTGTCTTACACTGTGTATTACTACGCCGCCGTAAAATGTAAACAAACATCGTATTCTGTAAGCAAATGATAAATGATAGAATGAGCTGATCCATTAAGTCCTTATTTTGATTAATTGATTACAATTTATCATTATTTTAGTGAAAAATATGTCTTATGCTCTCTTCTTGACTTGCACTATTTGTAGTACGCGGGGGATAAAGTAAACTTTTGAACATTATATTATAAAGTTGTCAGACATTGTTTTTCTATGTAAAATAAGACAAATCAATCATTATATATACTCGCGTGAGATAGTGAAATTCCACCTCGGGGCCAAGATTCACGGTCTGTTTAAAATGTTTACTCTTATTTCTATAAGATAAAATGATAAAATAGTCTACGGGGGAAAAGGTAAGGTCGAATGTTACAAAACACCCCTACACCCTGACTCCTGTTTATTGTATAGCATGCACACTGCATATAATAGTATGATAAACAAAAGATAGCGTGTGTTATTCTGAAAAGGCCAGTGAAACTTACATTTGTACTACAACTAGTTTCCGTTCAATGTACGGCTACATTATATGTTTAATACCCTTTGCACGAAAGGTCGGCTTTAGTTATCAACCAAATTCCTTTTTGTAGTTACCTTGTTAGTGTCCAATGTAAAATGTGATTTTTTAAAAAGTACCGAGCTTTGCATTAAATTTAAGTTAATTTACCATCCTTGTATTTATACCCGCACTTTCTAAAGAAAGTTCGGGTACATTGTTGTTACCCTGTTCCGTCTGTCCGTCCGTCCGTCCGTCCGTCCGTCCGTCCGTCCGTCCGTCACGTTTTACTTTCTCAAACTGCTCTTACATCTTATAAACCAGCAAACTGAACTCTTGGAGTATGATTTGGGGTGTCATGTTGTTTTGTAAACTGGTTTCAAAAATTCTCTGGTAGTCCTGGGGTCAAATAATTGGTAAAAAATGACGTTTTTTGACAAAAAACCTTCTTCCTCGAACTCCTTTTACATTTTCAACAGTAGACAAATCATCTCTTGGAATATATTTTGGGTTGTCTTATAGATGCGCAATAAGGTTTCGGAAATTTCAATTTTGTCCTGGGGGTCATTAAATGGCTGAAAAATGACGTTTTTTTTTTTTTTTTTTTACAAAAAGTCTTGTTTAAAAAAAAACGTCAATTTCTTTTTGCAGTAGCCTAATGATCTAATAGGATATGCTTCGGGGTGTCATGTTGACATGTAATCATGTTTCAGAACTGTTGTTTTTATCACGGGGGTCTGTGGGCATCAAAAAATGACGTTTTTTTGCAAAAAAATATGGTTCCCAGAACTTCTCTTATAATTTATGCAGTAGCTATGTCATCTCTTGAGATATGATAGGGACTGTCCTATAGATGTGCAATAAGGTTTTAAAAATTTAAATTTCATTCAGGGAGTCAAATAGTAGCTAAAAATTGACGTTTATCACTCCTAAAAAAACCTACTTCCCAGAACTCCTCTCATGGTTTAATGAATAGCCACATCATATCTTGGGGTATGATAGGGGCTGTCATATAGTCATGCAATAAGGTTTTAAAAATTTAAATTTCATCCAGGGAGTCAAATAGTAGCTGAAAATTGACGTTTATCACTCCTGAAAAAACCTACTTCCCAGAACTCCTCTCATGATTTAATGAATAGCCACATCATTTATAGGGATATAACAGGGGCTGAGCAATAGATATGCAATAAGGTTTTAGAAATATAAATTTGATTCTGAGGGTCAATACTATCTGCAAAATGATTTCCATCCCATAAAAAAACCTTGTTCCTGGACCTCCTCTTATATCTTGTGATTGAAATAACGTACCATAAGATGCATAAGGAGGAATAATATATAAAATTATGCTTTAGGGGTGGGGATCACAAGCATTTTTTTCAAGTTATTTGATCATTTCCGATTTTGAGAGGGTGGGGCGGGGTTAAGGTGACCCCAAGAGGCCATGACCTACTAATACCACAAAAAGATTTGCCTTGACATGGTCATGGTTCAAGAAACAAAAATATACATGTATATGGTTTAGGAGTGGGGATTTTGAGGATTTTGAGGATTTTGAGGATATTTTAAAAATATTTAACTATTCATGTTTTCGGGGGGTGGGGAGATTCAGAGTCTCTTCTCACATTTTCTACAGTAGCAAAATCATTTCTTGATTGGTATTTTTCTGTATGATATCAGATGTACATAAAGAGATTTTGGAAATTGCTTTTTAATCTTAATGATAAACAAAATGTTATATATAATTGTAGAAATTGTAAAGTCAGCCAACAAAAACCTAGAGCTTGCTGTAAAAAACAAAGCAGTGTCATCATTGGGCTAGGGCTAGGAATTACACTACATATGAATAAGATTACTTGATTAGTTCCAACTCTGGAAAGTCACTGGGCATCTCAAAGGGGGCATTACCTATATACATTTACCAATTGATGTGCAATGACACAAGGAGGAAGAATAAATATGGTCTAGGGTGAGGATCTCAATCAACAGTTATTAAAATGTATGATAATTTCCTATTTCAGAGGAAGGGGGTGGTTGTTTAAAAACAACTCCAGGGGGTGTGGGGAATAACCCAAGGGGCAGGGGCCAATTTGTCTTAAATGTATCTAATGTATCTTGACATGATCAGCAGAATTGGACATAATGATCACTATAGGGCATCTGCAGAGTGGGGCCCTAAATAGTTACAAAATCAATATATTGATAATATGTTATACATGTATTTAGAAATGTCTTTATTTTCAAAATGGTTAACAAATTAATCAGTCAAAATGAGTTATAAATAACCGATTGGCAATTCTGCAATTGATTGCATGATCCCTAGTATAATATCACATGTATTTCTTTTTATATATAATTAGAAATGTATGTTAACAATCAGGATTAAAATGCACAAATTTTCATGAGTCATAAATCTTGACATACCACATATCTCTTGACAAAAAAGAATAAGCAATTTAAAATAAAAGAAAATTAGTCATTAACTCTTTTTCTATTACTGGTGTATGATGATGGGTAGGGGGTATAATGAAAAAAAAAAGCTGCAGCATGCCTTCATTCTCACTAGAAATGTATATCTAATCCACACATCCTGGGGATCGGGAACGGTTAAGGCCCCTTCCCCTTCCTCCCTATTATAACTCATAGAAACATGATATTTAATACCCAAATTTAATACAAAATAGGGTCAATATGGAGTCAACTCAATAGTGTAAGTCTGACAAATGAAAAAATAAAAAAAATTCTGCAATTAAAATGACAGAAACTGTAGATAAGCTTATTTAAATAAAGATGATACAGTATGCTGGCAAAGGGAGATCACATTTTAGAAAGTGAAAGTAAAACTTAACTGTTTTGTATACCGGCCGGTGTCTCATAATATTGCACTATTACATGTATTATACTTACCTATATTGGTCAACATCATAATGATAATCCAATTAGCACAATATGAATTTCTTTAGCTGATCACCACAAAAGAAACGTTTATTCGCGTTAATTAATCCTATTCTGCATATCGAAAACACACATGCATGTACACCATGTGATACTCATCAAACCAAAGAGCTGGATAAAACTAGTACCCGCTAATGCAACCTGTAGACCTGTGTTGTGTACGTAACTTCAGACAAAGATCATTTAATTGTAACATATTGCATGTATTTTCATAACTTTATTATTTAAAACCCCTTGCACAATTTTATGAGGTAATTAATCATGTAAAGCACAATTTTCAGCTTTAAGGGACACCCACATTGTGATGCACTCCTTATTGAACGAAACATTAAATAAAGTGTATAAAATATAATATTTTCCCCCAAAATAATGTTACCTAACAGTTAGGCCTAAGAAAAAATATTGTGTGTTTATGGTAACACTGATGAAAAAATTAGGTTAGGTAGGTAGGGATTTTTTTTTTAAATTTTATCATATTTTTTCTGCATGAGGGCACAAATACAAATATAAAATCTGGAGAATGTTTGTTTGTGTCATATTTAAAAACGGGTTTTTAATGGAAATAATATGAAGATCACAAACAGATGCAAACAGATCAACCCCAAATTGTACATAAAGGCAATATGTGTATTATTGGATGTGAACTCATCATTTATGAAAATTATAATTTTTAAAAGTACCGGAAATTGCATGTGGCCTTCTTTTTGACTAAAACTGGTACCAGAGAGTGTTATTTAGAGGCTAACACTTGGTGCGGGTATTACAGTCTAATGACAGCATCTAGTTTTTTTTTTTTACTGTTATGCGCATCACCCCTTTTTTTCGAAGAGCCTTAAAATTTACTTATTAAGTGACATTTTGATAAGATAGAAATTTTCAACAACCATTGATTTAATTTCGCATCATATTAAAATAAGATTAATAAAACTCATTTCATTATTCAGAGAAATTTATTGTAATTTCTACATATTCTACAAGTATCTTTTTAAGTAGGAGAGGGGTTAATAACCATTGACCAAGAGACAGTATCTTTGGTTATTAGAGTGTATCACATAATTTAAAAAATGGGCTAAATGTATTACACAGTCATGCCTTATAACTACATGTACATGTATCTCCCCATATACAACTTTCCGCCGATTAAATTCGAAATTTGTTCAAATGTCATGCATTAGTTTCGATCGATCCATCAAAACAAATATGCCACCAAAAAAATCGCAAAGAAATTATGTGAACCCTTCATACTACAAATGAAACAGCAATTAAGGCACTTTTCATTTGACGTAAAAAGAAGATATATTGGAATAAAGTAACTCTTTGATTAAATTCATACAACAAATATTCATAATTGAAACAAACGGTAACAAACGTTTCGTATTCATTTGTTTATTTTCAACCGGGTTTTCCAAAAGAAAAATCTGGTAATTGAAATGGTGAAAATGGCAGGCGGGCGAGCGGCTGCCAAAAGGATACCCTTATCGTACGGATAACTCCTCCTACAGTTTTCAAGATAGGAAGTTGTTCTTTTGCAGATCAATTGATCATATATCAAAGGTGTGCATACTGCAAGGATTTTGATTTCTGATAATTAATGAAAAAAAAAAATATTGGCCGAAGGCCGGAAGGATGAAATTGGTCGAGGGCTGAAACTAACTGTGATATGGAAAAGGGTATTTATTATTATATTTATTACATACTTAGAAATAAAATTTAAAAAGAAAACCCATCAACTTGAACAAACTCATTTTTAATATTATTTGAAAGTAGTCTGTACATGTATTAAAATAAAAATATGAGATCTAATTGTTTTAACAAACATGTAGCTACAGAACCGGAATTTCCTCAGATTTTAAAAGCTCTAAAACATTTGCTAGCATTTGAACTTTTCAACTGCACTTAAAAATGTCGACTGTAACAATTATTGCTTTATTTTTCGTCTGTAAACATGCGAAAATGCCAAAGCTAAAAAAGGCAGAGGAGTTCCGCAAAGGGTGTGATACAGATCCGTATCAGCCCTTGAGGGCTGATAACCTGTATCAGCCCCGGAGGCCGATACGGGTTTTGTGATGTCATCAGTATCACATATGCAAAGAATCCTTTATTTATAACTAAGTATGTAATATATCGATTTGTTATAATTGTGCTTGTTCTACATGTACGTTACATGTACCTCTCGTTGATTTTTTTCTTTTGATATCACTTTGAGGACGAAGGGCATGTTTTGCATTATAATTCTTAACAAATATTGAAAAGATAAGAACATTCAAAATTTTTGACAAATATCCAATGTTATGATAATCAGCATATGGAAGGAAACTCAGTTTTTCATTATATTTGGTGGTCTGAAAAATTTATTTAAATGATAAATATTTAATCGCCTGTATAGTTACTAAATATTACTAAATATTAATAAATAAAGTCTCTACTAATTTTCTCTACATTTTACACCTACGAAAATACTTATCAAATTTATTCATAACTTTTCATAGTCTTTTTAAGAAATAACCAATTCACATTTTAAATGGCGATCAATGAATTTCAAAAGTGTGATCTAGTTGTTAACTTAAGAGGTGATCTAAAGATTTTGTTATGTTAAAAAAATATAAATAAGGAATTAAAAATATGAATCTTAACTACGCTTTAATTAAGTATCCTACCTTTCTTAGTTGCTCGATTCTCATGAGGTAATCAATATGTTCATCCTCAGATCGGCAGAGAGAACAGATATATTCCTCATGATTTTTTTAAATAAAAGTTTGAGAGCTTCTTTGTTCACGTTTTCACAGTCACTATGGAACCATTTTTCACAAACGGCACAAAACAAGCTGGAATGTAAACAGTTCTTTTTGCACACATCGCATGGCCACTCGTTTTTCTTTTTGATTGTCTGACGACGAACCATGATGAAAATCTGAAAATAACGAACGAAATAATATTAAAATAAGAAACAAAACATAAAAAAAACCTAACATTATCACACTAATCTATTGCGAAAAAATCAATTTTTTAAGTCTTATGTTATTCTTTATAGATAACTTCAGTTAAAATTTTACGAGAATATTAACAGTATGATTAAAATAAAATTTATTTGGTAATATCAATTACTATGGTAATGTAAACCAAGGACTACTTCTTATTTTTATTTTTATTACAGAATTAATTTTGTAATGAAAAATATTGTAAAAATTAATTCATATAAGAAGAAATAGATATTTAAGTTTAAACTTACCGGGAAAATGATTCAAAGTCCACTCCGAAACTTGTTTGATTAGGAAAAAAAATGAAATGAGAACTTGCTTTTATAATACCAACGTCTCATAATCAAGTTCTCACTTTGTATTTATTGAAATACTATTAGATATTTTGATCAACTCAATTATGCACAATCTTTTGATTGGATGAACATATAATTACTGAGTAGTTAATTACCTTACTGAAAATTATTGCGATGAATTTTAAAAATAACTGAAAAATAAACACTGAAAACCTTGACAGTTGTTACATTTTTATTAAAATAAATATAATATCTTTATAAAATTGTTCTGAATAAGTCCTTTTGGGTTCTTTTGGGTAAATCGATGTACCACTAAATGTTAAAATTAATAAAATCAATACAGTAAACTGCAGAAATGCTGTCGGGTTTTTTTTACATTAATGAATCTCCTGAATAATTTTCATGGTATTAACAGCAAAAAAGGCCCTTTCTTACTCCTCTTTATTGTAAAGCTCATATCATTCATTGTTACTTTGGTTCGCTAGGTCATAGTATTATTATCTAACTAGTTTTTCCCCGCTTCGCAGTCAATGCTGTTTTGTGGTTCGGTTGACAATTAGAAGTAGATATTTGCTGTTTTTATTTAAATTTACGACAAAAGACGCGGAATTCAAGTTTCTTGTGGGTAACGTATTTTCTTTGCCTTTCTTTCGGTTTTTTTTTACCAAAAGGATTCATGAATGAGTAAAATCTTCGAATATTTGCTCTAACGCTGATGTTTGACTATTAAGAATATCTCATTGAGGATTTCTGTAATTATAATAAAACAACAGAGTATCAATAATCGTTGCAACGAACATACAAAACAAAATCTCTTCAGAGACTCTTTTCAATTAAAAATTTTCATATCAGCAAGAAAGGCTTTTCAGACTTTTAACTGCATCTAGCCAAAAGGTGCAGGCTTTTCATATAAACAACAACTACTACTAATACTACTAGTAGAGATTAATGTGAGGAATTTAAAAGTTTTTATAAGTCAGGTGTTAATGTAAACATTAAAATGCACTTCGATTGTTTATACGGA
This sequence comes from Magallana nippona, assembly GCA_033439105.1. Taxonomy (NCBI): domain Eukaryota; kingdom Metazoa; phylum Mollusca; class Bivalvia; order Ostreida; family Ostreidae; genus Magallana; species Magallana nippona. The sequence continues at coordinate 34,264,426 of CM065925.1, read as the reverse complement.
TTTTAAAGGTGCGATCATTGCAGGAAAAATACACAAAACGCTGGCGCGGTGTACGTTTTATTGTGAAATTTGAAAGTTAACAAAAAAGCATTTTAATCTATTAAATGAATACGACTGTCGAAGCAATGTATGCATAGCTAGTGTGTGATACAAATATACAAATATTGAAAGGGAGTTATGATCCAGTACTTGCATAAATCTAGGCAGAGGAAGGATATATCAACTGCGGAATATTCTCTCCCATGCTTCTCTTCAATCTATCTTTTTCCGCCGTAATTTGTGCGTACATTGGATAAACATTGGGTAATGAAATATACTTGATCAGAGATCAAGGGTTGAATATATTTCAAGGGTTGGATAGTGGGTCTAGGATTTTTGTGGTTGATTCGTGGTACATACATCCTGATTGTTAGTCGCATCTACAACCGGTACTCCAGTCATTTTATTAATACCAATAAAATGTGCGTAAATGAAGAGGTGTGTTAAAGTGGTAAGTATTTGTAATTTGTGTGAAATATGTCTTTAATCACTTTAGGTATAAACATTCTAAGTTATTCGAGGATTAATTTAATATAGCTAAGAATGATCATTATTCGTCAATAGCTTACGTCTTGTGTGTTTGAAAAGGAGAACAACGCTGTACACGCATTGCGTAAATTTGAAAGGAAAGTCAGTACTACCGAACAGTAAGGGACTTGTAATGTTGAAAGGAAGACGAATTTGAAGCAACACAAATCCAACAGTATGCAAATCTCTCTCTCTCCTCTCTCTCTATAAAGCAAACTGACTATTTTTATTATCAACGTACATGTATATGTTAGGCCATGGTACAAGTAAGTTACTGTTATGATTTTCTACTGGTTTGCTTTAGATAACCGGTGACATTATGAAAATCCATTAGGGGCGTTCCCCTTGTGACTGTTTCAAATTTCCATCGAGTATCTTAAGCAAACCAATGGAAAATCATACGGTAACTTTAACTTGTACGGCTACACTAATACTACTTGTTTATTACCCCTTTGCACGAAAAGTCGGCGTTGTTTCAACCAAATTTATTTTTGCAGTTTCTTTTGTTAGTATTCAGTGTAATACCTTGCTGGCTTCTTCTACATTACCAAGGAGGACGAAAAATTTTTTTTCTATGGATTTACCGATGCACCGTACAATTTCACAAATGGTATAGTTTGTTCTTTTTTGTCACCAAAATGTTTTATGAAAAAGTACAAGATTTGCATATCTTATTTAACGCTGAAGTTGATTTTCCAACTTTGTATTTTTTTATTGTTATGCGCATCACCGCTTCGTTTTCCAAAGACCTTAAAATTTAATTATTAGTTGACATTTTAATAACCTAAAAATTGTTAGCAACCATGGATTTTATTTCGCATCATATTCAAATAAGATTCATAAAACTTATTTCATAATTCAAAGAAAATTGTAATTGGAAATAATTATACTTTCTACAAATTCTAAATGTATCTTTTTAAGTTACACAGTAATGTATTAGAACTATCTTCTCATATACAACGCTCATGGTTTACGTGAATCGCCGATGAAATTCGAACTCTTATGCTAAAATACAATTATTCAGTTTTCATGCATTATTTTCGATCCATCAAAACAAATATGCCACAAAACAAATCACACAAATTATGTGAACTGCAAATGAAACAGCAACTAAGGCACTTTTACTTTGACGTAAAAAAAGAAGATATATTAAAATAAAGTAAAGTAATGCCATTCATTAAGTTGATAGATACAAAGATACAAAAGGCACAAATGCATCCTTGTATACACATTCTGGTACAGCCGGAAATCTTAGATTTATCACAAATCTCTCGACAGTCGTTTTCTTCCTTTTTTTGTACACAACACATAAACTGCGAGGCACAGGGATCGAAATGCAGATGAAATTAACGTACTTAAAAATTCATCACTAGAATGAAAGGAAACATATGTTACGCTTTGTTCATTTTTTCCCTTAAAATATAATAAATATTTCTTATAAATGCCTGGCTCGGTTAAGCCTTGGAATATGGAGAATTTAATACGTTGCTATGAAATAGCAATGGTTATCGATAACAGGCAACCGATTAACAAACCATGCAGACGACATATTTTTCGTTGGATATTTGATAGATTTCTTTAATTATACCCCAACTCCGAACGAGAAGGGGGTATACTGTTTTACCCTTGTGTGTCTGCCTGTCTGTCTGTCCTTCTGTCTGTCTGTCTGTAACAAAAATTTCTGTCGCATTTTTCTCAGCAACTATTCACCGCAGATGCTTGAAATTTTAACACACTATTTGTTAAGGCATGCCATATCGTGGGTTATATTTGTGTACCAATCGGACGTCAATTTCCTGTTAAATGACGTCTTTGTTTATGTAAAGCCTAAATTTTCAAACAAAATTTCTTCAAAGATATCCCAGCAACTATTTATCGCTTGAAATTTTAACACACTATTTGTTTTGGCATCCCATATCGTAGGATCTATTATTGTACCAATCGGATACCAACTTCCTTTTAAATGTTAACTTTGCTTATTTTGCATATTCAAATCAGAGCGGGGGTATTACTAGTGAGCATTGGCTCACAGATATCTTGTTCAATATATCTTTATATAACAAAGATAATTTAACAAAAGCTCATATAAACAAAAGCCTTTGTTCCTACGACTTAGTTCCTGTTATGGTAAAGCTCACATCATTCATTACTACTCTTTCTCGAAAGAATAGTATTATTATCTATCAAGTGTTTTCCGGTATGCATTCAATGGGTGTCAAAAATACGGCATTCAATGGCTGTGGGTGTCAAAAAGAAGTAGATATTTGCTGTTTTCCTTTAAATTTCCGACAAAAGGGACAAAATTCAAGTTTCTTGTGATTGCCGAGGCGCCATATGTTGTCATAAAGGGTTACGTATATTCTTTGCCTTTCTTTCGACCTTTTGTTTTTACCAAGAGTTATCACAATAAGTGTTTCTGTAATTATAAATCACGATATTAATAATCGTAGCTTGTAAAAAGGGCAACAACAAACAAAGAAATTTCTTTTTAGAGACTGCTTTACATTAAATATTTGCATCTCAGTAAGAAAGGCTTTTCAGACTTCTGACTGCATTAGCCAAAAGATCACTTAGTTTCCACAGAGAGAGAGAGAGAGAGAGAGAGAGAGAGAGAGAGAGAGAGAGAGAGAGAGAGAGAGACAGAGAGAGGGGGAGGGAGGGAGTTATTGTCAAGCACATATGGATTCGGTTCTCAAGTATACGTAATCTTGCACATAATTAAGCTAAAACAATTTACAAGTACTACTTGGTGCATGAATGAGGCACTGAATCATCGATACCGGAGAACAGTTCAGAAGTGCATGTGTATGTTGAACATCCGTATGCGCTACGTGTTATTCCGTTAATCATGTTCTTTCTTTGGTTTGTACATAACCAACATATTAAACAAGCTACAGTGTTTTTTTTGGTTGGTCTGAAATTTGAAAACCTTATTGATTATACCGTTTGGAACATTATTTATCTAGCTCTTCGTTCATGTACCTATAAGTAAAGACAGGGGTCAAACTCTGAACCAGGAAATACACTTCCCACTCGCATTAAACAGCAAAACAATTTTAAAATCTGCTTGGTAGACGTAACCTTTCATAAAGTAATGTCTTAACTCTATATGCATGCCTAATTACAAGGAACAGTTTTTCAAAATAGTAGAGTATTATTCCCTTATTTTCTTGTTTCATCGAGTTCACTCAAATAATTACATGTACCTGCCAAGAGTAGCCGATGAGTTCTCACCTCAGACGACAGAGACATTTTGGCTAATGAGAGGGGTTGTGGTTGGAGTTGAACACATTAATTTAGATTCACATCAAACATGTCCTACTTGCATCCTAATACATTAAGGAATAATTTATCTCTATGTTCTCAATATTCAACAATAAAGTGGTTCAAAAACTGAAATATTTTGAAAGCAACCAAATCTCTATAGTTGATAGTCTCGCCTAAGTTATAGCTATAGTGTGTATAGCTAATTGTATTGGATTGAAGTACAATAGTTGTTAGGACATGCCCATCTAACAAAAGTATAAGCATATCATATATCTGATGCTAAATTTTATTAAATTTATGTAGATGGTCATTTTTCGCCACTTTTCAAAACGTCGCAGTTGTCACAACAGGTATGGGGTAATTGTTATAAGCGGTAATCGATTACAGATTTTCTGACTACAAGTAATCTTTATTAAATCAATTACTCTGAAAATAAATCCTGTAAATCATGATTACTTTTTGATTACTTTTATGATTACAATCATAATGCTTGAAATCATATTTATTAAAGATAAATTAAAGATATCCGGTGAATAATATTCATATTTTGAATTGGCAAGAATTATTCCTAGATAGTCCTTCGGCATTTTAATAAAATATGTCTATTTACCAGTTGTAAATACAGTATCTCTCGTCCAGGGAAATACTACAGTAACTGATTTTCTCTAAACTTGGAAATACTCAAAATAAAAATTTCAGTTTTATATTTGTTTGATAAAATCAATGTAAAACTTGCGTTTAAGTAAAAAATGTAGACAGTAAGCATACAAATACAATTCAACGTTAAATCATTCAGTGTTACTATCTATATGAATTGTAAATACACCAGGTCATGCTTTTCTCTTAGCACCCTATTACAGAATACGATTTTCGGTAAAGCTTTTCAACCCCAAGTTTTGTATTGTACAGTTTTATAATCATTCAAAATAGACAATAAATTAAAATCCTTTAATAATTATTGTGGGTGTAACAAAAAACAATCAAACAATCACACATTTTGTTTTAACAAATGGACTCTCCACAGTTATGTGTTCCTGTTTCGGGGAGATATTTACTTTGAATAGAGCTAATTGACTGGCTTCTTAGGTGTGTTTCATTCTGAGGTACAATGTAAGTAAACACATCTCAATTCCATTAGTCCCTTCTTCATGTACCATGTATATCAAGGAAATTCTTACTTGGATCTTAGGGTATCATGTTAATATAGCAACTGTATGGATTATATCTTGACTCGTGTAAAAAAAAGAAGAAGAAAAAACACCCCCCCCCCTCCAAAAAAAAAAAAAAAAAAAAAAAAAAACCAACAAAAAAGAAAAAACAAAAACACCACAAATGACACTAGTATATGAAAAAATGTGTTCTGATCATTAAATTTATTCCAAAGAAATTACCTTATTGGTTTAATATCATGGCTAACAAGGTGTACTACTGTGTACATCCCGACAAATATGATTTAAAGTACGACGTACGTAGTTGTACTTTATTTCCAAAATTTCCCACTTTTTTCAACATTGAATAATATTGTCTACATAAAATCATTAAAGGGCAACATAGAATTAACATGTTTGCTATCGGGCATTTTGAGTTTCCTGATGACCAACCGTCACAGTGATTTGAGAAAGTCAAAGAAAGATTAAGTGACTAAAATACTAATGATAATAAATTGTACATTGTAAATAATAATTATATTAGAAGTGTTATGGCAAAAACATAGTTTCTTTTTTAAAACATTAATCTCTCAACAAGAAGCACATGATAGTGTAATCTCAAGCAATCAGTAGTTATCATGATTCCAAGTGGAAACAGTAATCTAATAGAATCGATTAATTCTAAAAATGAATATTATTAGCTTAACGTAATCAATTACTTTTAAAATTCAAATGAATGTAATTGTAATTTAGTCAATCAGTTTTAGGTCCTTATTGAACATATTATATGCAGCATACAACACACACAATTATTTCTCAGAGAGAGAGAGAGAGAGAGAGAGAGAGAGAGAGAGAGAGAGAAGGTGAGTTATAAAATTTTATACGTCACGAACAAAATTATCACCTCATAATGCTCAACGAATGATTTTGTATTCCTTAAATAAACACAAAGTATTATTATGTTATGAAAAAGTATCAACATATAATGTTAAAATGTCATCATGTTATGATAAAGTGTCATACAATGTTGAAGTATCAGCATATTATGCAGAAGTATTAGCATGTACTTTTAAAGTATCAGCAAGTAATGTTAAAATTTCAGAATATGAAGACAAGGTATAAGCATCATATGATGAAGTATCAGCATCTAATGTTGAATTATCAGAATATAATCTTAAGGTATCAGCATATAATGAAATGTATCAGCATACAATGATAAAGTTACAGCTTACCTTTATAATGAAGAAGTATTAACAAAGCAAAACAGATGCCTATTAATTTTTTTTCAAGTATAGAATTGCATTCCAACATCTTAAAACATAGTTATGGTTTTCTTGACCAGTGATTGCAAACGAACGACAACTCTGTTCCGAATATCAGCATTTACTAAAAATAATCAGTATATGGTTAAACACAATTTTTCCTATAAAACCTTAAACATTAATGTAAAATAGGACGTGAAAAACGATTCAAAGTTTGTGAAAATGATTTAAACACTCGTAATTCCGCTTTGAATTTATCAGGAACTGCTTAAAGACTAGAGAAATTTCATTTGAGCACCTTTGGGTCTATTTCAGACGAAAAGACAAGATTCCAAACACATTGACAGGGGTGATCATGGTATTATAATTACCCTTGACTTGAAATTCGGCTTGTATAAGTGAATACTTTTTCCAAGTTCGTTGTTCGACTTCTTTAATAATTAATTATGGGCACTGTTTCACACGGGATATGGGTATTTCATACCCAATTCTATTGAAAGTTATATTTGCTTCTTTAGACATATCTGAATAGTTTGGATCCGAGACCCTTGAAAAAAAGGTTGAATCATATAAGTAATGATTTTTTATTGTTTTTTAAAATTCAGTACTCCGATTATTAAATCTATCAAATCAGTATAAAAAGAATGAAAGTAAAGAAATGAATATCTGATGCATTTCCTCTAGCATTTTATTCAAATTGCAAAAAATATTAATAAAATTAAAAAAAAATGTATCTTATTTTCTTTTTACAGATAAAAGTGTAACATTCAACAATGAGATTTGGAAAATATATCCGAATTAGTAAGTGCAAAAAGTAGTTTTTTCACATTGTAATACCTTGTTTCTCAATATGTGATAATATGTTTGAGAAGACAAGATACCATACCTTACATTATTCTGTTTAATAACAGTACATGCAGTCTTTGGTTTTATGCTTTTCAGAAAACGTTCCACTTCTCGCAGCAGGACTGTTTGTTATTTTGACAATCTGGAAAAACGTTCAACATTGGAGAATATATGAAAGAGAAGATAAAGAACCTAATCTAACCGATATGTATGTAAGTAAGAAGTTTGATGGTATAGTGTGTGTCAAATTCCAAGGACGACTTGGGAACTTAATGATTGAGTACGCGTTCCTCTATGTTATAGCAAAAATGAAACATTTGTATCCCATTGTTCCGGAAAGTTCAGAATTGTTCCAAATATTTGATATTGAAAAAACAACACTATCCGCTATCAACAAATCAACGGATTCGTGTTCCAAATTACCAGAATACAAAGAAAGATGGGGACTTTCTTACGACGAAAAGTTACTTGCAGTCCCACCACACAAGAGCGTGAGATTTAATGGGTACTTCCAATCATGGAAGTATTGGATTAAGTACGAAGATAAAATTCGAAAACTTTTACGGTTTAAAAATCCGATTAGACAAAAGGCCTATGCTCAGTTGAGAACAATTATAAGTAAAATGAAGTTTGAAATCAACAAGGATAGTGTTATTGTCAGCATACATATCAGACGGGGAGATTACGCAACCGAGGGACATTATAAGTACGGAAAGTTAACACCTAATGAAACATATTACGCAAACGCCATGCAATATTTCAAAACAAGACACGAAAACGTATTATTTCTGGTGGGATCTAACGATATAGACTGGTCTAAAAAAGCCTTGGCCAAAGAGAAAAATGTGTATTTCTCGACAGGAAATTCACCGGCGGAGGACATAGCTTTGCTTTCTCTAGCAAACCATACAATAATGTCCGTCGGTACTTTTGGCTGGTGGATTGGATGGATGGCGCAAGGAACTAGTATATTCTATAAGAACATTTTCAGACATGAATCTGATTTTGCCAAAGAATTCAGGAATAATTCTATTGATGATTTTATTTATCCCGGATGGATTCCAATGGAATGAAAGCTTTACTTGCTTAAAGCTGAACACCGCTCGTAAATAGGCACTGTCCGCCATATTTCTCTTTCATCACTATCATCCCTACAACCCCTATATAAGCCACAGACCTATTACATATAACAGTTTAACAGGTTGGGAACAATTTCCCTTTAGAGAGACCATCTCGCTAAAGAGAGATCATACCTCTTTACATTAATAAAAACATTCCAGTAAATGCGCAATTTTTACATATTTTTTGGTATTATATTGTTTTCAATGAACAGAAGAATATGTTCAAATTTTATTGATAAGGGCTCACTAACTACATGTATATTTCAAACTTTGATATTTACCGCTGTGTTTCCCAGAAATCCAGTAACAAACTAAATCTATTCAGCATATTTCTTACGGAAGCCTCTAGCAGTAATAAGTGTGATTATTTTGTTCACATGTTAAGTCGTACCTAGAATTATTCGTTTACTATTTGATTCATTTTATATCAAAATATAGTGCATTGTTTTTCTCTCACCATATTTTGATTTAATAATCTGCATTGATATTTTTAAAAAAAACAAACATCTATTTAATTTTCTGAAAAATATTTGTTTATCATGGGTGTAAAAATTATTGCTGGTACAACCTTCCGTAGTTTTCATGGTCTTACCGATATCAAAGTATAAAAGCAAACACAACCAATAATTGTTGCATGTAATATAATTTCTTTTGCATGGTCGAACAATGTAATCAAAATGAAAACAAAATCTGATAATTTTCGATTTATAATAAGAAAAATAATCTACTTTGAATTGGAAAATTCGCGTTCAATGCAAGAATACTGACGATTTCCTCGATATGAAATTCATTCTTTCATTTGCAGCAATGCAACACTGATATTTTAGGCCCCAAAGGTCAGTCTTGGAAAGTTAAATTGCTTCACATTGCTTTTCTTTCCCGGATTTTTAATTTTTTTAGGAGTTTTCATTTATTTGAAATACATCATGAAAATCTCGCATTTACGGGAATGTTTTTATTACTGTAGGGATGAGCTCGTTTTAGAAGATAGTCTCTCTATAGGGGAATTGTTCCTAACCTGTTTAAAGTATTTCGCTGTAGAGGTCTCGCCTGTGTGGACGTACATATTTCCTCGCCGTGTTAATCGATCGCGATGAAATTATCAAATTTTACGCTCTTTTTTCAAGCCAGGAGAATAGTAACATCAAATTAACAGATAAATGCATGATTCACAAACATAATTTGCACATGAAACGAGAAATAAATGTATAAAATCCAAAGACCACGAAAGGAATACTACACGTCGGCAACGATTTTCAGGTGTGCAATTGGGTGTAACGAAATCGAAGGTTTTATATACCTGTGTGACGGTGCCTTTTTACGAGCGATGTTTAGCTTTAACGAATATTGTGTTAATTATCCATTTTAGCGGGTTCAGTGGGAGACCTGATTCCTGTTTTTGCCACCATTCTAATGAAGTTATATACATAATATCTGGAATATGAATAAATCTGTATTAAACGATTTACAAATTTTTCTCAAGATATTCTTAAGTTAAACATTGATCCACTTTTGTAACAGGATTATTTCATAGACATCTCATATATTAAGCATAACAGTTCTCAAGATCTTAAACAGTTGTTCATATTTAAAAACAAACATCAACTTTAAATGCCTTGTGGGGCCCAAAAAGGGTCCAGGGTCACATTCTAGACAATTAAGAATCAACAGTACGTCAAGATGCTTGCATAGAAGTAGTAACATACATTGTAATGTAATGTGTTGTTCTGTTTATTATTTATATTGGTCTGTATTTAAAAATTAAATGTTATCGTTTGAATGGTCGTGGAAATTCAGATTTAGTGTTTTTGTATATTTTCAATCTGTATGCATTCTTTTGCCATTATCTGCAAGAAGTCCCTGTCACGGTTTTGAACCAAGATAGTGTACGAATTCAATAATCGCACTTATTTGGGGTTAATCGTAGAAATGGGTATAGTCCATTAATGCATTTTCCATAGGCGGTAATGTTAACGTTCGGGTTCATAGCTCCGGCCCTAAATTTCGTTCAGCAACGAGGGACCTCTTGAATGAAAGCTCATCAAATTGTCTCTCCCCTGTTAAAATTTCGTGGTGTGAAGTAAGATTCGTTTTCCCCCAAAATGCATAATATAAATTTTAATTTTAAAACGAATAAATTTTTGTTTTCATTGAAAATCTTATTCATGGAATAAACCAAACATTACTGCTGCCGCTTTCATGATTATTTAAACAAATCAATATCTGTTTTTTTCTTGTTCGTTTATAATTGCAATTATAAACGTCCGTCAGCAAATTATCAAAACAATTTTACTCACAGTTGCAAACATTGTCACAATATGGTTTTTTCTGTGTTGGTAATCTTTACTCACAAATTTACGTTTACGTGTATCTTTTTTTTTAATATATATCCTTCATATTTTATAGGAATATTACTCTGATTGCATTATTCATCTTATTTTGTGAAAGTGAAAATATTTCCAGGTACAAGTTTTATGCAATAATACAATCATTAATTTGTTTAATAATCACTTTATAAATTAACACACCAGATATATAATCGTAAAACTTGTATTTATTCATGGGAATATGGTGTATCAATCGTACAATTTCGTACTCACTCGTAAGAGTATTGTACAAACATCGCCTTCTATCTTACCTGCTCGTAGGAAGATTTCAAAGCGTTCGTACTTAATCGCCTAAATTCGTAGATCAATCGCCATAACTCGTTCTGTTATCGCACAAACGTCGTACATTGTCCAGCAGATATCGTAGCCGAGTCGTAAAAAGCACCGTCATTAGAATTATCGCAACTGGCGATTTTTAACTTTTAGGAATTCGTGGACAATCGTAGTATTAATCGTGACAGTGAGACAGGGACACAACTTTAATTATAATCATATCGTAGATTTTTATTTACCTTTAGTCCCATAGTAATGTTTAATTTTTTGGAAACTGCATCACACATTGATTACGTCTGTTTAACTTTTACTGGGAACTAAAACAGAAATGTCCTCACATTCGAAGGACGACACTGTCTGTGCTATTCATGGAACAAGCCGTCGACTGATTGAGTGCCGTGCATTCTACCAGAAGCCCGGAAGGCCCTTCTCAGAGAAAAGGGGTTGGTCTTTAAGTGCTTGACTTCATGCATAAAAGCAGACAAGTAGTATAAGGCCCCTAGATGGGGGGTTCAACTGAGTGCACTTTTTATGCAAATGAGGTGAAAACCCCATTGTATGTAATAGAGGCATCTTTTCTAAAGATTTGGATGGCCCTGAAAAGGGCCGGTTTTTTGTTCATGTTTTCTTCTTTTTGTAGTTTTTTTTTTTTATCTATTTTCTGTATTTTGGTTTCAAAGTTCAATTAAAAAATTTATTCATTTCTTATTTTTTGCTCTTCTCTTCTTTTTTCTCTTCTATTTGAATTTTATGCCAAAATTCAACGTAGCCCACGGTACCGTCGTCATATTTGATTTCTTTGACCCTTGCACCCTCCGGGATCTCTTCCTTGGTTGAAAAATAGTTGTAGCCGAAATCCACGCTGCCTTGATTCCCCATCTTAACTCTTTGAATTCTTAAAGTAGAATGAATCTTCTTCCTTAATGACGTCATAGGAGAAATTTTGACGTCATAAGAGCACGCGCTAGCTAGCTAGCTAGAACTTGGCACAGATTCAAGTACAAAAGTCTGACGTCATAATATTTTTATTGAACAACATTGAACAAAATACTAAGAACAATATAGAACAATGAGAACAGTTTAACAATATTCTTTAAAAGTTTAACAATAGTCTTTAAACAGTTAAAAAATAGTCTGTAAACAGTTAAAAAAGCACTGAATTTAATTGGAACATTTCCAGTCTACTACGTCTAAGTGAAAACTGTCGTGCTCTCTGGATTTGGTGATCATTTTCCATTTTTTCTCCTGTTCTTTTTCTTCTTTGGGTTCTCCATTGAGGTAGACTGTAGGTCCTAGAAGATTGCTTATTTCTACGACATTCATGGGTTCTTTCAAAAAGATTTCCCGCTGATGGCTTTAGTGTTATCGTTTTGGACTAAACCGAATTTCTAGCAGTATTGGTTGCAGATAGCTTTGACTTTTCGAATTGACTGTCTGTGTTTTTACCTTCTACGTAAATGGTCCAGGAATGTCTTTTTAATTCTTTATTTTTCAGCAATTCTTGGATCCCTTCCGATTGTTTGTCATTCATTTTTTTTTTCATTTCTTCGTTTTTTTTAATTTTTTCCTGGAATTTTTTCAATTCATTTTTAGTGTCATCTAGTTCCTTTTTGTGGAAGGGAAAGGGTCTTCTCCCGTAGGAACTTATGTATTGCAATTCTTCTTTGATAAAGCTGAGTTCAATTTGGCGCCATTCAGTTTCTTTTTGGTATCATCTAGTTCTTGTTTGGTTTCTTCTATTTCTTTTTTGGTATTATCTAGTTCTTTTCTGGTATCATCTAGTTTATTGGATACTAAAAGTGTCTCACATCTTAGACTGCTGAATTTGGCTTCTGGATAATGTGGATCCTCTAGTAAGTCCCTTACTTTTTCATCTATGGATTTGATGTGATTACAGTGGTAACAACGTTATTGTTGACAAGCCAATCGTGTTAGGTAGTTCGCGTACCGTGGGTGATCGTTCGTGTAACGTGCGGGATCGTGCGTGTATCAGGAAAATTGGTTTGCGTTTTTTACCGTGCGTGATCGTTCGTGGTCGTGCGGTTTTTTCGTTTTGTAACTTTTTTTACGGAATGCCAGGATTTATTCTAAAACAATCACGAGTAATTTTTAAACAACACAACAATGTGAATTTAAAACTTTTTTTTATAGAAGAATATTGACAATTGTTTACATTCATGTATCATGTCAGCGTTATTTAAAAAAAAATATTCTCTCTTTCGTCGTTAAATAGTAAGTATTTCAACAACTGATTTAATCCTTTGATCGGTCGAGTTAGCTTCACATGATTTTGTAATCAGTCTATATCAAGCATCTATCGTATTTTAACACAAGTCTAATCATATTAGCAAGAGAGACACGTTGAATAAATGCGGTCATGCTTACCCATTACCCTTTCAAAACTGAACAATTAATCACTGAGTTTTCTCTCAAATGAAATTACGATATGCATTCCTCTCTGTTACATTGTATAAACATTCATTAGAATTAAAATTTATTTAGACGCTTTAAAATTTGGAATAAATAGAATTCAATCAATTATGTACATTAAATGATGGAAATATGGGATATGTAAAATCGAAATACTTTGGAACAAGTTAACAAATTTATTTGTATACCGCACAATTAAATCGTACCCAATGGAATCGGATTAAATAAACATCAACTCGTATGTAAATAATTTCGCGTGGTCTTCATTTATTTTACACTTAAATTTCTTTAACTTATGATATAAGTTAATATTCATTGTAGAAACAGAACAATTTAACTGGTGTATGGATCCTATCATATCGTTTACTCGTAAAAATATAACAGTGCATGGCTACTGTTCTTGTCGCTTTTCAAAAAAACACGAGCTAATTGTAAAACAAATTAAAGCAATACGTTTTCTTAATAGTGATCTTAAAGATTAAGTTTAATTTTGCGTGTTAACTGGTGTAGAATCGTTTGTTTGTGTGTTTTATCGTTATCGTTCGTGAATCGTGAAAATTCAGTAAGTTAGTGATCGTCCGTGTATCGTGCGTAATCGTTCGTGTATCGTGCGTGATCGTTCGTGTATCAGAATCGTGCGTGTCGTTTGTCAACAATAACGTTGTTACCACTGTACCAGATCCAAAGTTGTCTGTACTGAAATTGATATGAGGTTTGTCTCTTACTCTTCTTTGAAATTGGATATTCAACTGCTTTTTGAATTCTTGGTCTTCTTCGTTTTCCTCTTCGAGTCTTTGTTCTTTTTTTTTTCAGTCTCCCATAGTCCCAGGGTGTTTTGGTTTGTTTAGGAGGTGTTGGTAAAAAAAAAAATCCAGGATGATCCTTATTTTCGTTAGGATGTTTCAAAACTTTCATGCTTATTCCTCGATTGACCAGTTCTTTTACTTTGTCTTCTTTGTTATCTTTGATATTCTCTTGTCTTTGACTCCTTTTACTCTTCTGCTAAATAAGCCATCTATTTTTGTTTCTGTCCAGCTCATGTCTTTCTAGTGTTCTTTTTCTTTTCTGACTTCCGAAGTATCGCAGATGTCTGCCTCTTCTATTTCTAACAGGGCACGGGCTTCGGCAATGGTGCATGGTTCCTTCAGTTGAATTTCTCCTGCAATTTCCTGGGTATAGGTGTCGTAAAATA